>JBCEWC010005978.1:0-23923 GCA_038996855.1 Solanum aculeatissimum | reverse complement strand
TCTTCATGGTTGAAAGAGAAACCATGAATCAATCCCACATACCTTGAATTTAACAAGAAGATTGAGAAGATTCTGATAAAGACTTGAATTTTCTCCAATTTCAAGTTTGGTCTTCAATGGAAGATGAGAGAAAATTGAGAGAATTTGGGAGAGGAATTGAGAGCTTTAATGAATAAAAGGGACTAGGGTTCAATTTAGGGTTGTTAGGAGAGTTTAGAAAGGCTAAAACAACCCTAGAAATAATTAAAATTACTATTTAACCATTAATAAAATGGAGAAGATAACTGAAATAGTCGCTGACGGAAGCACCCACACGGTCCATGTAGTGGCTCACAAACCATGAACCTTACCGTGTGGCTTAACTTGGTTCATGCCTTGGCTTGAAATCTTGAAAGACTTTTTGGACCACTCCACGACAAGACTCATAGTCCGTGAAGATGCACACGGACCGTACATTGGTCCGTGGAGCCTCACTTGGCCCGGAGTCTTGGCCCTGGGGTCTAGGCAGTCTCTGGACCACTCCACGGAGGCCCTCACGGACCGTGAGGCATCACACGGACCGTGAAATGGTCCGTGGAACTTCACTTGGTCTGGGGCCTCGGTCCAACACCCCTGGAACTCACTGGAACAGTCCACGGAGGGGCTCACGGATCGTGAGCCTCCACACGGCTCGTGGTCCCTCCCGTAAGGCAGTGCCTTAGTCCCAAAATAGCTTCCCCTCTTTCAGAACACTTCCATGCACGCGCAGTCTCACTGTAATGGTCATAACTTCCACATCCAAACTCTTAATCAGGTGAAACCAATTTCATTGCGAAGATAACTCAGACAGCTTCGATGTGATATGTCATGGTCTACACAGTACATCTCGTAGCAAGAGATATGGCCATCCAAAATCAGTCCTTCCACACGGTTCCATACAAAACTCCACCAACACGATTCCTTTGAATACGACCACTTAAGTAGAATCCATGATCATCACTAATCAACCATAACAAGTTCAAAATGGACCTTGACCCACAAATACAAAGTTCAAAATTTTTTGAGTCGTTACATCATCTCCCCCTTGGAAACATTCATCCTCGAATGAGCTAGACCATGACTTAAGGGAGTCAATCAAGCGAGAGATATTTTCATCGTAACTTATAATGGATCATGCATCATTTTTTTTCAAAGCTATTTAAAACTCACGTAAAAATATCATTTGAATCATTTTCGTTCTCATGTATGCATGCAATGTCATGAAACTCAAGAATTTAAAAAATTAGGACCATTAGAAAGGATAGAACCTAGTACCTTAGGCTTGAGTAGATTGGAAAAGATAGGGGTATCACTCCATCATGTCCAACTCCGCTTTCCATGTAGCACTCTTCACATGTTGGCTCCTCCAAAGCACCTTAACCGAAGCCACCTCCTTGTTGTGAAGCCGCTTCACTTGCCTATCCAAAATTTCGACTGGTACCTCTTCATAAGTCAAATTCTCCTCAACCGTCACACCCTCCAATGGTGTAATTGCCATAGGATCACCAACCAATTTCCTCAACATCGAAACATGGAACACCGGATGAATAGAGCTCATCTCTAAAGGCAAATTCAACCTATAAGCCACATTGCCAACCCGTTCAACAATCTCATATGGTCCGACATACCGAGGGTTCAACTTTCCCGTTTTGCCAAAACGCATGATGCCTTTCATAGGAGATGCCTTCACATATACCCAATCACCTACATGGAATTCGAGATCCCTCTTCCTAACATCCAAATAAGACTTTTGGCAACTTTGAGCCGTCTCAATCTCTCCCTAATCAACCTCACCTTTTCTATGGCCTCAACTACCAAGTTCGGGCCTAACAACGCCGCCTCACCTATCTCGAACCAACCCACCGAGGATCTATACCTTCTACCATACAACGCCTCAAATGGGGCCATACCAATGCTAGCATGGAAACTATTATTATAGGCAAACTCAATAAGCGATAGATGGTCATCCCAGTTTCCCTTAAACTCCAACACACAAGCCCTTAACATGTCCTCCAAGGTTTGAATCGTCCTCTCGGCTTGTCAATCGATTTAGGGATGGAAGGCGGTGCTCAATTTGATCTTAGTACCAAGTCCTTTTTGAAATGTTCTCCAAAAATGATAAGTGAATTGAGTACCACAATCCGATATAATTGACCTTGGTATACCATGTAACCTTACCAACTCCCAGATATATATTTTAGCATACTCTTCATCACTATAAATGGTCTCGACTGGTAAGAAATGAGCCGACTTAGTCATCCGATCAACAACAACCCATATCGAGTTAAATTATCGACGAGTACGAGGCAATCCAACTATGAAGTCCATATTCACATCCTCCCACTTTCGAGTAGGAATCTCAATATCTTGGGCTAGGCCACCAAGCCTTTGGTGTTCCACCTTCACTTGTTGATAATTTGGACATTCCGACATGAATTTGGCTATGTCTTTCTTCATGCCATGCCACCAATACAACTCCCTCAAATCTCGATGCATCTTAGTGGATCCTGGATGAATAGAATATTGGGAATTATGAGCTTCACTCATGATAATCTCCTTTAGGCCGCCAATATCTAGAATACACAATCGATTTTGGTACCGTAGCACACCATCTCCCCCTTGGGAGAAAACCTCAATCTTCCCTTTGGCAACCAATTTCTTTAACTCCACCAAGGAAGGATCTAAATCTTGCTTTGCCTTAACATCAATCACCACCGAAGACTCGATCCACTTTGAACAAAAATACCACCATTTTCTGAGTCGGCCAACCTAACGCCCAATCTAGCCAATCGGTGCACATCCTTCACTATCTCATTCTTCCCTTCATCCACATACGACATATTTTTCATAGATATTCTACTAAGGGCATTCGTCACAACATTCGCCTTGCCCGGATGATAAAGGACACTTATTTCATAATCCTTGAGAAGTTCCAACCATCTCCTTTTCTCAAGTTAAGATCCCTTTTGGTGAACATATATTGCAAACTTTTATGATCGGTGAAGACATCAACGTGAATCTTATACAAGTAGTGTCTTCAAATCTTCAAAGCAAATGCCACCGCCGCCAATTCAAGATCATGGGTCAGATAATTTTGCTCATGCACCTTTAATAGTTGAGATGCATAAGCTATCACCTTGCCATGTTGCATAAGTACACACCCCAACCCGATCCATGAAGCATCATAATGCACCACAAACTCGTCTAACCCGTTGAGCAAGGTCAAAACGGGAGCCGATGTGAGCCGATGCTTCAAAGTGTGAAAACTCTTCTCGCACTCACTTGACCACACAAACTTAGTCTTCTTCTGGGTCAACTTAGTCAACGAGGATGCAATGGAAAAAAACCCTTCGACAAATCTCCGATAGTAACCGACCAATCCAAGGAAACTTAGAATATCCGAATGAGTCAATAGTCTAGGCCAATCTTTCACTGCTTCGATTTTCTTAGGATCAACCTTAATGCCATCACCAGACACCACATGGCCAAGAAATGCAACTTCTCCCAACCAAAACTCACACTTGCTAAACTTGGCAAACAGTTGCTTCTCCCTCAAAGTTTGAAGCATCAATCTCAAGTGACCCATATGCTCTCGCTCACTCAGGGAGTAAATTAGGATATTATCGATGAAGATTACCACAAAATTGTCAAGGAATATCTTGAATACCTAATTCATGAGATCCATAAACACCATCGGAGCATTGGTCAAACCAAACAACATCACCACAAATTCAAAATGCCTATAACGAGTCTGAAAAGCCATCATTGGAATATCACACTCCCTTACCTTCAACTGATGGTAACCTGAACGAAGGTCTATTTTGGAGAAATGAGTAGCCCCTTGGAGTTGATCAAACAAATCATCAATTCTGGGCAACGGGTACCTATTATTAATAGTCACCTTATTTAATTGTCGATAATCAATACACATTCGGACAGAATCATCCTTCTTCCTCACAAACAACATGGGAGCACCCCAAGGTGAAATACTCGATCTAATATAACCCTTCTCCAACAAGTCCTTTAACTGATCCTTCAACTCTTTTAACTCAACCGAAGCCATACGATAAGGAGGAATGGGAATAGGTTGAGTATCTGGAAAAAGGTCTATGCCAAAATCCATTTCTCTATCAGGGGGAATACCAAGCAAGTCCTTGGGAAACACATCGGAAAACTCATCAACCACAAAAATTGATTCCAGAGTAGGTGACTCACTCTCCACATCTCTAACCCGCACAATATGGTAGATGCACCCCTTACAAATCATTCTCTGGGCTTTGAGGTAAGAAATAAACTGACCCCTAACCATGGAATCGCTACCCTTCCATTCAACCAGGTTCATTAGGAACTTGAAACTTGACTAGTCTAGTTCTACAATCAACCGAAGCATACGAGGCATGCAACCAATCCATCCCAAGAATAACATCAAAGTCATACATCTCAAGTTCTACAAGATCACCGAGGAAGACCTTATGCAATACAGAGATAGGACAACCCCAATACACTTTCTGGGAAACAATAGACTCACCCACAGGAGTATACACCGAATAAGGTTCCCTTAGGGTTTCAGGGCTCAAGCCAAATTTAACAGCCAACAGAGGAGTCACAAAAGATAAATTTGCATTCGGATCAAGTTAAGCATAAACATCAAAATCAAAGATTCTTAACATACCAGTCACGATGTCTGGAGCTTCCTCCACCTCTTGTTGGGCATGAAGAGCATAGAACCTGTTGTTCCTGGGAGCACCAACAATCTGAGCCTTCGGCTGCCCTTGACCACTAGGGGCACCTTGATCTTTCTTTGCACCCCTTGGATAGTAAAATATCTTATGGTCCAAACCCCCGCACTCAAAGCAAGCACCCGAAGCTCTCCTACAATCACCTATATGGTTTTTCCCACACTGGTCACAATGAGGAATTCGTGGACCACCCCCAACTTGTAACTTAGGAGGAGACACCCTTAGGTTAGCAAATCTCACATTCAAACCTTGGCCTTGTTGGAATCGACCAAATCCGCCACCACCCTTAGAATTGGAGAACCCACCATCATACCGGGCTCTCTTAGAGTGATTCACCCTTCGCTCCTTGAGCTTCTCACCCTCAATCTATTCAGCGTAGGTCATGAGCCGGGAAATATCCATGTCCCTAATGAGCATAGCGGTATAACATTCTTTCACCACTAAGTCAAAAACACCCAAAATGAACTTGTGCATTCTTGCACGGGGATCAACTACTAGCATAGAAGCATACTTTGAAAGCTTAGTAAATTTGAGGAATAGTCCCTCACAGTTATGCTACCTTGTCGAGGATTAATGAACTCAGTCATTTTGGCATCCTGAAGATCAAGAGGGAAGAATCGGTCCAGAAAGGCCATCTTGAACCCTCTCAACCAGCCTTAACATCTATCCTCCTTTCCACCAACCACTGATTATACCACAATTGAGCTATATCTTTCAACTGATATGCAGCCAACTCAACATTTTCCTCAGAATTGACACCCATAATAGTTAACACCTTTGTGAGCTCATCAATGAACTCCTGGGCATCCTCATCAACCTTTGAACCCAAGATCTCCAGAGGATTTATCCGATTGAAGTCCCTTACCATAGAAGCTGGAGTGCCACCATTCGTGGGATTAGTTGGCCGGGCTTGATTAGCCACTACTTATGTCAACATAGATACCACATTTCGAAATTCAGCATGGGTTATACTCTTGTACGTTTGACTTGTATGTTGGATATTTGGCTATGTAATATAATGCTGTTTCGCTTGATTTATGATCATGTCCCTTGTTATGATATTGACTTGTATGATGGGTATTGTGAATGATTATGTGCTATGTGTAAGCATGCTTGTCCCATTCCCGTTATTGTCCCCATAGCTTGAGTCCCAAGTCCTCGATTCCTTAGAACTTGCTGACTATGTGTTTAGCTTCCGTGTTTCCGAACTGATGATGTGTGTAATGATGCTATGATGGCTTGATCGAGGGTCTTCGGGTCCTCTTTCACCATGTCACATCTAGGCCCCCTTTTCGGATCGTGACATTCATGTATAGGAGTAGCTCCATACTTGTCAAATCATATTGGTGTAATTACCCATAGATGCTCAAGGAGCTAAATCATAATCATTATGTGATCACATTCTTGTCATAAACCATACTTGTTCAAATCCTAGTCATAACCATATTTGGGACTCAACCCATATCATATACTTCATAAAAATCCATGTTCATGCATGAAAATCTCATGATTGATAATGAGAATAGCATGGGTACTAGAATCCATAATTTAAACCCAAATTAAGAAGAATCCATAAGAAATTCAAGGTGAAATCAACAATTAAATCTCAATTTGGTACTACCCGTGCAAGGATTAAGGAGTAAGGGGACATACATACTTGTACCTTCCTTAAATCAAATGAATTCATCAATTAGGGGCTTAGTTCATGTTGAATTATTAAATAAGAATAGCCCACACTTCAATTTCACTAAATCATTCTTAACTTAAAAGACCCATTTCAAGAAAAATCATAATTCATCAAAATTTGAGAAAAGGATTTTTGGGTCTTCATGGTTGAAAGAGAAACCATGAATTAATCCCACATACCTTGAATTTAACAAGAAGATTGAGAAGATTCTGATGAAGACTTGGATTTTTTCCAATTTCAAGCTTGGTCTTCAATGGAAGATGAGAGAAAATTGAGAGAATTTGAGAGAGGAATTGAGAGCTTTAATGAATAAAAGGGAATAGGGTTCAATATAGGGGTTGTTAGGAGAGTTTAGAATGGCTAAAATGGCCCTAGAAATAATTTAAATAACCATTTAACCATTAATGAAATGGTGAAGATAACTGAAACAGTCACTGACGGAAGCACCCACACGGTCTGTGTAGTGGCTCACGGACCGTGAACCGTACCGTGTGGTTTAACTTCGTTCATGCCTTGGCTTGAAATCTTGGAAGACTTTCTGGACAACTCCACGACAGGACTCACGGTCCGTGAAGCTGCACACTGATCCTACACTGGTCCGTGGAGCCTCACTTGACCTGGAGTCCTGGCCCTGGGGTCTAGGCAGTCTCTAGAGCACTCCACGGAGGCCCTCACAGACCGTGAGGCATCACACAGACCGTGAAGTGGTTCGTGGAGCTTCACTTGGTCCGGAGCCTCAGTCTAACACCCCTGGAACTCACTGGAACAGTCCACGGAGGGGCTCACTGGTTGTGAGCCTCCACACGGCCCGTGGTCCCTCCCGTAAGGTAGTGCCTTATTCCCAAAATAGCTTCCCCTCTTTTCAGAACACTTCCGTGCAGGGGCAATCTCACTATAATGGTTATAACTTCTACATCCAAACTCCGAATCGAGTGAAACCAATTTCATTGCGAAGATAACTCAGAGAGCTTCGATGTGATGTATGGTGGTCCATATAGTTCATCTCATACTAAGAGATATGTCCATCCAAAGCCAGTTTTTCTATACGATTCCATACAAAACTCCACCAACACGATTTCTTTGAATACGACCACTTAAGTAGAATCCATGATCACCACTAATCAACCATAACAAGTTCAAAAAGGACCTTGATCTACCAATATGAAGTTTAAAAAATTTCAGGTTATTACACCTTAGTTTGAGTCTCTGCCAATTTTCATTCTTGCTATGTATTTCAGACATTGATGTATATGTTGGCTTTTGAGGCTTTTACATTTTACATTTTATATTATTTATGTTTGGAGTCTTTTCTATTTGATAGAAATCGATTAATACCAATTCTGTCCATTCATGGTCTAGTTGGTATGCTTTTATGGACAATTTGTATGTTTTCCTTTTTAATGTTGCTTCACTGTCATAATGTTGTCCCATAGGCCCTTCCCCATTTAATTTTGCAAATTTTTGAATTTTTATGCCTATGAATGCTTGGTATATTGAGATGGCGTGGGTGAAGTGCCTCCGGGTGTTTCATAGTGATGACTAGATCTTAGGTCGGGTCATTACAAAAATGCTATATCATATTACCCCAAAAGATAGAGTATTAAGGTGACCAAACTTGTACCGTCTTCATTCTCCCTATTAAACAAACTTGTGCCATCTGAGAATTCAAAAAACTTCTCCTCTTCATAAAACAAAAGTCACAAAAGCAAGAAAGAGACTTCTTGTAATTAGATAATGTAAAGATTGTCAGAAACAAAAAATTGTAAACTGCATTATATCTCAATTATATCTGTTCAAACATCTTTTTATCTAAATTTCATTTTCTAGCATATCTATTTTATCAACAAATATTTTTATGTCTATAAAGTGAAGCTAAAAATGACTCGAACTCTTATTAAGAAATATGAATACAGTAATGTCACGATCCAAGTTAAGTCCTAGGTGTGACATGACAATTGGAACCTCAAAGGATCCAAACCAAACCATCTTTGTGTATCATCAAGCATTCATAAGGCTTATGATGATGAGGGTGACTTAAGACCCTAAGCCTTATAATGATGATGATGTTTTAATAATGATGATGATATGATGATAAGGGTGACTTAAGACCCTAATAATGAGGTTAAGATGGGGAGTATACCCACACTACCACACTATATGAAAGTTATGTAGATGGACTATTCCTATGATATGAGATATTTTTATGAAGCAATGATGACTATTTTACAAATCTATGAAAGTATGATTTTGATAAAGTATGAATTATGTTCAAAACTATGTATATGGATGATTATGTATTCCGTGGGATATGACTTAGCACCTAATGAGCTTATATGAAGGGAACCATCTCCAAGGTCTTTATATAAATCCTCAAGTCTCATAACTATGTGCCACCGTAGGTTTATGATTATGTGCCTATATGGTATGTTAGTTGATCCACATATGTAAAATATGCACCAAAATGGAAAAGATCCCGCAAGGTTCATGTTAAAGCACCCACTAAAATAGGAAAGATCCCGTAAGGTAAGGTATAGTCTACCTTGGAAAAGTAGTCTACTCTTTCTCCGGTGTAGAGGCAACATCAGGATTTCATGTAATAGTTCGCATGGTCTTATTGTCGGTTATAGTCTTATTCCCATATATGTATTTTAGGATTATGAAAGGTTTTGATGATGCTTTTTCTCATGGTTTTTAAACATGCATTGCTCATACATATTATGTCCTAATTCTATCGATTATAATTATGCATATTGATATTATGTTATAATGATCCTTGATTCATGACATACCTACATAGTTAATACATTCCACATACTAACTCATACTTCTTTTACTATACTATCTAACCATGTAGGGACGAACAACGAGTCTATTCCTTCATTTTATGGCTAGTTTGGAGTAGAGATTTTGAAGATTTTTGGTGAGTCCCCAAGCCTCGAGGACAAGCCTAGTTCATGTTCTGCTTTCATGTTGAGACTTTATGATTTCATTATTATTCTATCTTGAGGGTGAGCTAGTAGCATGTTCTTGTCCCCGCCAAGATCCTATGATATAGAGGCATGAATTAGACTATGATGTTGTAACTCCCCTAAGGGAAACTATGACTTTGATATTGATATATTCCGCTTGTTACTATCTTATATTTTGCTTACTTTACCTTATGTATACTTATGATATATGAACAAGAGGCTTGGATGGGGCACCTTCGGGTGTCACATTCGTCGTGTCACGGCTAGGCCCTAAGTTCAGATCGTGACAAACTTGGTATCAGAGCACAAAGTTTGAAAGCATCTCAGGAGTCCAACATGTTGCATCTAGTAGAGTCTTGTTCCTAGGTGTGAAGCACGCCATATCCATGAGCGAGAGGCTATGAGACGTTTAGGAAATCTTCGCTTCTTTTGTGATCTATTTTGTGCCTTCAAGACTCTTATTCCCTAACACTTATCCTTTGATATTTTTAGAAGATGCCTCCATGAAGCGCTCTATTTCCTAGGGGAGTTGATGCTAATGAGGATCAAGTTCCCTTGGCTCCTCAAAGCCCTCAAACTGAACAAGTTACCAATGATAAATTTAGGGTCACTATTACTCTGTTGGCTCAAGTTATTACGTCTCCTAAGACTCCTACTCTAGCTTCTAGGATAAGAGATTTCTCTTGTATGAATCCTCTGAATTTCCATAGTTCCAAGGTGGATGAGGATCCACAAGAGTTCATTGATGAGGTCTACAAGGTGGTAGAGATCATGGGAGTATCTTCTGAGGCGAAGGTTAAATTGGCGGCTTACGAACTTAAGAGAGTTGTTCAAGTTTGGTTCATATAATGGAAGTCTGAAAGAATTAAAGAAAGTTCTATTAATTGGGAGATGTTTAAGGCCGCTTTCCTTGATCATTTCTTCCTACTTGATATAAGGGAAGCTAAAGTGATGGAGTTCATGATATTTGAGGCAAGGTAGCATGAGTATGAGAGAGTATTCCCTCAAGTTCACAAAGTTATCCAAGTATGTTCCTTCTTTGGTGGCCGACTCTAGGGCCCGTATGAACAAGTTCATCTTGGGTGTGTCCAATTTGGTGAAGATAGAAGGTAAGGCCGCAATGATCATTAAGGAGATGGATATTTCGTGACATATGACATATACCGATCGAACAAGTGGAGAGTGAAAAACTTCAAAAGATAAGAATAGATGAGTAAAAAAGAGCTCATTTTGATGGTGGGTTTTCAGATTCTAAGTCCGGTGGTTGCCATTCTCAACAAGGACAAGGGTCTTCTAAAGGTTCTTCTCAATGGTTTGATAAAGATAGAGTGCCTAACCCTAAGGTTCAAGGTGATGTTTTGAAGGGTGGTTCTATTCCTCCTAAGTGTCCTAAGTGTGGAAAGAATCATTATAGTGATTATTTGAGAGGTACAAATGCTTTATTTGGTTGTAAAGGAGTGGGGCCCAATATTTATAAGTGTCTTAATATTGCTAACAAAGGTAGAGATGGGTTCCTTCAAGGCCAAGTAGCTCAAAGGGGAAAAGTACAACAAGGTGCCTAAGCATAAGGAGGTGGTCTATGTGGTAATCGACTCTATACTTTGCATGCAAGGCAAGAGTTTGAGGAGTCTCCTGATGTGGTTACGAGTATGTTAAGAGTCTTTGATCATGATGTGTATGCTTTGCTTGACTCTGATGCTAATATGTCTTTTGTTACTCTTGACCTTGCCATAAAGTTTGATGTTTCCCCCAAAGTCTTGTTAGAACCTTACTCAGTTTATACTCGAATTGGTGAGTCAATCCTAGACAAGAAAGTCTATAGAAATTGTCCTATGTCGATCTTGTATAAAAACTTTCCATGTGATCTTGTTGAACTTGATTGACTGATTTTGACATTATTCTTAGTATGGATTGGTTGCATATATCTTATGCTTCTATTGGTTGCAGAACCTATAGGGTCACATTCCAAGTTCCTAATGAGTCCATCCTTGAGCAGAAGGGAACCAATTCAGTGTTTAAAGGGAAAGTTTGTCTCTTATGTAAAGGCTATGAAAATGATTACCAAAGGTTGCATATGCACGTTATCCAAGTCATGGATGTTGAGTCCAATGCTCCTACTCCTGATTCAATCCCTATAGTTAATGAGTTTTTTGATATCTTTCCTGATGACTTGTTCAGTAATCCTCCCGAAAGGAAAATTAACTTTGGCATTGATCTTTTACCTGACACTTAACCTATTTCTATACCTCCACATCGAACGGTCCTGGTGGAGTTGAAAGAATTGATGGAATAGTTAAGAGATTTGCTTGATAAAGGGTTCATAAGGCCTAGTTGATGTCTCTCAAGCCACACCTCTTTTTTAAGGTAAAACAGTCGCTGTCAAGTAAATAACCTATCGAGATTAGGGTCGATCCCTCAAGGAATATGGTAGACTCAAGAATTAATTCAATGTAAGTCGAGATGACTAACCTACTTATCTCCCAAAAAAAGAGGGTTTTTGTAAAGTAAAATTAACTAAACTAAACTAATGCAGGTATTGAGAAATCAATAGAAGAGCTAACTAGGGTAATGTGTTCTGCATGAATCCCTAACTTAGTATTATCGGATAAATGCAACCTTTTCCAATTTGTAGGTGTAGGATAGTAAGCTAGGTTCACCTAAACCTTTGATCCAGTGAATAGGTAAATTTTATCATGGAACTTGATTCGTCTCCGTGATGTGATATTACTAACCCTTACTTTTTATCCCAGTACAATCTCTCCTTGATCTAGTTCAATTGATTAGACGAGAACATCTCAATCAAATCCTATTAATTACCTCTTTTCCTATTTATTACTGCCTTGATCCGACAAGTAACACTAGGCGAGTTCTAACGTAGGGCTCCGTTAAAAAGTAGTTAACGTGAAGAGTATTAATTAGTACAACCTAACACACCTTTCAAGAATTACACAATAGCCGATTTTACCTACTTAGTTCCTTATGGTTTTCACAACCCTAGTTGTGGATTTAGCTATGCATGATCAGTATAAATGCAGGAATTATGAAGTAGAGTAACATAATTGAGCACTTACACATATGAATTAAGAATATGAAATCCAACTCTTTAATTAGAATCGCAAGGCCGAATTAAGAACACACAATAATATTTTCCACACAAAATATGTTACATCCTAAGTGTATTCTTTAAAACCTTGTTCAGACATCGTGACTCTTGTCTCCCTTTATAAAAAAATAACCTAAAAACCTATTTATAATGATACAAAACCAAAACAGAATAAGAAAACTATGTCGGCACACTTTACAGACAGGTCTACGACTCATGCATCAATCTACGGTCAATATGTCAGGGTTTTGTGGACTACAACTGGATTCTAGAGACTACTTCTATGAGACATTTCCACTGGCCGTGTAAGATTGTACGACCAATGGGGGTTTATTCTGATGACTTTTCAGAACTTCTCCACTTTTTGATCCTCAGGGCACAACCACACTCTACAACTCATAGATCTATCTACAATTTATCTGCTTCCTTCATAGAGTTTTAATTCAAAAATTCACCCATCACTGGAAATTGCTACAAGACCCCATCTACGGCTCGTGAACTATTCCATGACCCATATAGGGTTTTGTGGATCATAAAAAATTGTTGCTTCAACATACTTTGCCCAAAAACCATGCCAACACTGAAATCTTACAAAACAAACACACAAACACATCAAATCTACTAACATCACTTTGAGAACATATAAAATTTCAAGTTTTAAGCATCAAAAGTGCTACATTTTGGCAGTACATCACTAGTGTGTCTCCATGAGGTGCTCTTGTATTATTTGCAAGGAAGAAGGATGGATCACTTCAGATGTATATGTATTATCGACATTTGAATAGGATGACTATAAAAAATAAGTATCCAATACCAAGGATTGATGACCTATTTGACCAACTACAAGGTGCAAGCTATTTCTCTAAGATTGATCTTCAGTCCAAATATCACCAATTAAAGGTGAAGGAGGATGACATTCCAAAAATGACATTTCAAACTCGATATAGTCATTTTCAATTTTTGGTTATGTCATTTGGACTAATGAATGCTCCCATATTTTTCATGAATTTGATGAATAGGATCTTCAAACTGTATTTGGATATGTTCATAATTTAGTTCATAAATGATAAATTGGTTTATTCACAGGACGCAAAGGATCATGAAGATCATTTGAGGACTATGTTGCAAACATTAAGAGATAGACAACTTTTTGTCAAGTATATCAAGTGTGAGTTTTGGCTAAGGGAGGTGGTTTTTCTTGGCCATATTATTTTGGGCCATGGTACTAGAGTTGATCCAAATAAGACAAAGGCGGTGAAGAATTGGCCTAGACCATTATCTCCATCCAACATTAGGAGCTTTTTGATTTTGGCCAGATAATATAGGAGATTTGTTGAAGGGTTTTCTTCTATTGCCTTTCCTTTAACTAAATTGGCCTAAAAGAAGGTGAAATTTTAATGGTCCAACGAATGTGAGAAAAGTTTTCTAATATTGAAAGATCGTCTTACTTCGACTCCTATTTTGACATTGCCTGAAGGTTTGGATGGTTTTGTTGTTTATTGTGATGCCTCACATATAGGCTTGGGGTGTGTGTTGATGCAACATGGAAAAGTCACTGCCTATGCCTCAAAGCAATTGAAAGTTCATGAAAGGAATTATCCAACCCATGATCTTGAGTTACTGGCCATTGTATTTGTATTAAACATTTGGTGACATTATCTCTATGGGGTGTATGCAGATATATTCACCGACCACAAGAATTTGCAATATGTGTTTAGCCAAAGGGATTGAATCTAAGGCAAAGAAGGTGGTTGAAACTTTTAAAAGACTATAACATGAGTGTTATGCATCATCCTGGCAAGCCTAATATTATGGTCGATGCATTGATTAGAGTGTCTATGGGCAGCATTGCACATGTTGAGGATGGAAATAAATAGCTCGTTAGAGAAGTGCACCGTTTGGTTCATCTGGGTGTAAGGTTTGAACAATGGTGGTGTACTTGTATAAAATGGGGGTGGAATCATCTTTGATAACGGAAGTTAAAGCAAAATAAGACATGGTTCTTACTTTGGTTGCATTGAAGAAGTTGGAGGTTGTTAAAAAGGTGGAGGTTTCTCACAAGGGGGAGATAGAGTGCTTCGTTATGAAGGGCGGTTGTGTTTTACTAATGTGGATAGCCTAAGGGAAAAGATACTTTATGAGGCTCATAATTCTAATTATTCTATTCATCTAAGATTCACCAAAATGTATAGAGACTTGAGAGAGGTGTATTGGGTGAATGACATGAAGAAAGACATAGCAAAGTGTGTGATGGGGTGTGCAAATTGTCAACAAGTGAAGGTGGAACACCAAAGTCTGAGTGGTTTAGCCCAAGACATTTAGATACCTACATGGAAATGGGAGGAAATGAATATGGACTTCATTACGAGTTTGCCAAAGACTGGGAAGCAATTTGACTCAATATGAGTGGTTGTTGATAGAATGACAAAAATAACCTACTTTTTGTCAGTGAGGACTTCTTATCGTGTCGAAGATTATGCTAAGGTTTATATTCAAGAATTGGTAAAATTGCACGGAGCACCATTGTCTATTATATCAGATCGTGGTGCTCAATTTACTTCTTATTTTTAGAGGTCTTTCCAAAAAAGCCTTGGCACAAAAATGAAGCTAAGTATTGCTTTTAATACTCTAATAGATGGGTAAGTTAAAATGATAATCCAAACATTGGAAGATATGTTGCAAATATGTGTGATTGATTTCAAAGGAGATTGGGATGATCATTTACCTTTTATTGAATTTGCTGGTAATAATAGTTTTCACAGTAGTATCAAGATGGCCACATTTGAAGCTTTGTATGGTAGATGGTGTAGGTCAACGGTGGGATGGTTTGAAGTTGGAGAAATTTCCTTGATTGGACCAGATTTGGCACTTGAAGCCATAGAGAAAGTGAATGTCATAAGAGAAAGGTTAAAGGTTACCCAAAGTCGTCAAAAGATATATGCCGATGTTAGGAGAAGAGATCTTGAGTTTAAGGAAGACACTTGGGTGTATTTTAAGTTTAACCTATGAAAGCTGTAATGCATTTTGGCAAGACTGGGAAATTGAGTCCTAGATATATGGGACTTTTGAGATTGTGAAAAGAATTGGGAAGGTATCTTATGAGCTAGATTTGCCTATGGAATTAGCCATGGTTCATTCGGTGTTTCGTGTATCAATGTTATTAAAATACACGGGTGATCCTAATTCTATTGTTCCATTGAAGGTTGTGACTATTGAGGAGGATTTGACCTAAGAAGATGAACTAGTTGAGATTTTGGACTGCTAAGTGAAGAGATTGAGAAATAAAGAATTGCATCTATCATGGTATCATGGAGAAACTAAAAAGTTGAGAATGCTACTTGGGAAGTCGAGGAAGACATGATGAAACGATATCCATACCTCTTTCCTTCTATTCAAGCCTAAGGTATCTAATATGATCTATTCTTCCAAATTCTCATGAGTACATGTTTTTTTGTCATATTGCATGCATGTATGATCATGAGTTTATTTTTGAATGATATTTGATGCATAAGTTTGATGATTTTATAAAAATGTTGATGTCACAACCCAAGGCTAGGGCCTATGAGTGACACGACTAATGGGAACCCGAGAATCCCTAAACAAGCCTCATAGCATACAATTACACATCATCTACTCAAAAAATACATAGATGTACATTAAACACATAGTTCTATGGGGCGGGTAAGTATGACTCAAGCTATGGGGATGTCATACAGATAAGGATTAGCATGGAGTCACATAGCACATAACACATAATAATAAGGGATGGGTAAGGAGGACTCAAGCTATGGGGATATCGTAGGGGCTTAGGACTTTCCACATCATCTCATATCACATAGTCATATTATCCCTACATAATACATAACAAGATAATCTCAAAATTCACATAATATTGTACGAAAGACTTCAAGATGTCCAACAATGTCTCTAAATGTAGAATAGGACAGGAGCCAAGAAATGTCCCAAACTCATCCTCAAAGTAAAAACATAAACATCATAACATAATAGGTAGATGATAAGTGGCTTTGTCTTTGGATGATAGGACTCACCACAAGCAACTTCTTGCCGATCAAGCTAGCCGTCAAATGGTGAAAGGTGATAGTCTCCGATCGCTACATGGTTAGATCATGTAGGAAAAAGAGTATGTATTAGTACGTTTGAATGTACTTAGTATGCGAGCATGCAGTGCACATGAATATGAATAACCTGTGAAACAATATTAGATGACAAGGGCACACATATAGAAAGAAGTATATATACAAGGAAGAGTAATATGTCAATATGCCATGAAATATAAGATGCATGAATGCTTTAATGCTTAACATATCGAGGATGATACCGTAACTGACATCACATTCCATGTGAGCTAATACATAAACTCCCAATGTCAAGCCCTTGCATCAGAATGGGGGTAGACTACTTGGTAAGGGTAGCTCACATCACACCATATGACCCGGTCTTTTTGGTGTGATGGACACTTTCCCAATGACTCAGTCTTTTCGAAAGGATTTTCATATCATATCATAACCCATAAAGGGCCCTATGCTGGTATGTAGTTCAAGCGAAAGGGAGAGGACCCTTAGGGATAGCCCTGGTGGCCCCAATCTCATTCGATCTTAGGTCAACATCTCACAGGAATACATATACATATATATGCTTTCAAAAGAGGCATAAGACTTTTCAAAATCATATCAATGTGTACTTAGGCTTTTAAAAGCCATATAAATTTCAGTTCATGTCACACTTGGGTTGAAACGCCAAATCACATTTTCATGTCATATCCATGCATAGGCATAGCTCATCAAAATTTATACATATTGGTGTAAACACCTGGAGTTGCTCAAAGAGGAAAATCATAGACATATTGTGATCACAAGCTTGTGATATCCACATTTGTTCAAAATTATAGTCATAGTCAAGGTTGGACTTAACCCGCATCATATACTTCATAGAAACCAATGCTCATCTATGCAAATGCCATGAATGATGATGAGATAGTATGTACAATTACAATTCATAAGTTAAAACTCATCACAGGAAGAATCCATATGAAAACCATAATTAAGTCAACAATTAAAGCTTAGATAACATCACACATGCATAGATTTAAAGCTTAAAGGGACATGCATAATTGGACCTTCATAATATCAATCTACTTTATCATAATTGGGCATAAATCACTTTAAAATCAACAATTAAACACTACTGATACTTTAATTTGATCTAATCATAAATAATTTAAAAGACCCATAATCAATTGAAGCTTGAAATGCATAATTTAAAGTGTAGAAAGCTTTTGGGTTTTCATGGTTGAAAGAGAACCATGAATCAATCTCACATACCTCAGTTAATTTAGAAGAATCAAGAAAAAATTGATTGGAGAAGAAGACCTTCTTTAAGCTCCAAGCTAAATCTCCAATGGCACCCTTAAGAGGAGATCTTAGAAGAGAGGATTTGAATATTCCAAGTGCAATGAATTAAATAAGAATAGAGGAGTATAGGTTAATTCAGATGTTTAGGAAGGCTTAGAAAGTCTAAAACGACCTAAGGAAATAACCAAAATTACAAATAAACCATTAATGAAACAATCATGAAAAAGTTTCCAGGGGTCCCATGGAAGGTTACCATAGGTCGTGGGAGGTACCATGAGTCGTGGTGCTTCTATTGGCTAAAAATACAGACAAGGCCGACTCCACTGAAGGTCACACAATCCATCTCAAGGAACATGGGTTGTTTCAACCTTTCATTTCAATGATAAAAGTTTTGAGATGGTAATTTCATACTTAGAACCGCATTTTGGGAAGAAATCACCACTATAGTACCTCACCACGGATTGTAGGAGGTTACACTACCCATTTGGGGTCTTCTGGTGGTCTATCTTAGCCAAAAACACAAGGGAACACAACATAACCCCTACACAGATAGGATTTATAAAAATGAGCATAAATTCTCATTTCAAACTTAGAATTAAGTGAAACCAGATGTGATGGAAAGCTTACTCAAAGAGCTTCAATTTAATAGGTCGTAGACCACCCAATTCATCTTGTACTAGTAAATATGACCATTTAAAGTCAACCATTTCATTGGTTCTTATGAAAAGTTTAGCCGATGGAATTCTTTTGAACATGGCTTGATGAAGGAGACCCATGATGACCATAAACTACATAAAATAAGCTTGAAAGCAATGTACTTCACATCAATATGGTTTTTCAAAGTTTGGGTCCTTACATTATCTTCCCCTTGAGAAAATGTGTCCTCGAATATACTAGAACAAGGCTTGAAAAGCTTTACTTGATCATGAAACATCTCAACATAAAGACACAATACATAACTTTTCATTTGAAAATCATAAAATTATTAAAACTCATGTTGAAAAATATATTTTAAATCTTTCTCGTGCACATGTATGCATGTCATGTCATGAAACACAAGAGTGAGAATTAGGACCACTTAGAATAGGAAGAACCTAATACATTAGGCTTGAGTAGATTAGAAAAGATAGGGGTATCATGATATCATATCCGACTCTGTCTTCCCAGTAGAACTCTCCACATGAAAATTTCCCTGAAGAACTTTAACCAAGCCACATCCTTGTAGATAAACTGCTTCACTTGCCTATCCACGATTTCAACTAACTCTTCATAAGTCAAGTTCCCCTCAACTTCAACCCCTTCCAAAGGCACAATTGAACTTGGATCACCAATCCACTTCTCTTAATTCTTGATATGTCTTGGTAGATCTCAAGTGTGTAGAATAATGAGAGTTGTGAGCTCCACTCATTATCACCGCTCTGAGACTATCAACATCTGGCACACATAATCGACTTTGATACTGAAACATATAATCTCTCCCTTAGGAGAAACCTTCCACCTTCTCTTTGGCAACCAATCCATCCCAAGAATAACATCAAAATCAAGCATCTCAAGTTCCACAAAATCACATGGAAGGACTTTATGCAAGATAGAGATAGGAAAACCCCAATAGACTCTTTGAGAAACAATAGACTGACCCACGGGAGTATAAACTGAGTAGGGCTCCCTCAAAATTTCAAGACTCAAACAAAACTTAACAATCAAAAAAGGAGTCACAAAAGATAAATTTGCACCCAGATCAAGCAAAGTATAAGCATCAAAATCAAAGACTTTTCACATACCAATCACTATATCCGGAGTCTCCTCTACTTCCTCTCGAGCATGCAAGGCATAAAACCTGTTGTTTCTGGGGACACCACCTTAAGGAACACTTGGTTGAACTTGATCACCCTGAGCCATTTGACCCTAAACCTTCTTAGCAACCTTGGCACAATTTGCAACCTTGTAGCTCATATCACCACACTCATAGCAAGCACCAGTATCCCTTTGGCATAAACCCAAGTGGTTCCTCCCACACTTGTCACATGTAGGAGGAGCTAACCCACCCCCCAACCTGTGCTCTTGGAGGAGGCAATCTACCATTGTTAACCCCTGTATTTGAACCTTGGCCCTGTTGGAAGTGACTAAAACCACCACCATTCTTAAAGTTGGAGAACTCACCATCATAACTAGCCCTCTTAGAATCATTCACCTTTCGTTCCTTGAGTTTCTCCCCTTCAATCTAATCAGCATAAGTCATAAGCCTGGAAATGCCTATATCCCAAATAAGCATTATCGTACGACACTCTTTTCACAACCAAATCAGAGATCCCAGAAATAAACTTATGCACTCTTGCATGGGGGTTTGCCACTAGCAGAGGAGCATAAATTGAGATCTTTGTGAACTTGAGGGCATAATTCCTCACAGTCATGCCACATTTCCTTAGATTGATAAATTCTATCATCTTGGACTCCCTAAGTTCAAGAGAGAAGAAATAGTCCAGAAAAGCAAACTCGAACTCCTCCCAACCAACCTTAGCATCAACAATCCTCTTAATCAACTACTGAGTATACCACACTTGAGCCACATCCTTCAACGGATAAGCAGCTAGTTTAGCTTTCTCCTCTGAAGTCACTCCCATAACAGTCAAAACTTTAGAGAGTTCATCAATAAATTCTTATGCATCCTCATTAGCTTTGGAACTATAGAACTCCAGAGGATTTATCTGGGTAAAATCTCTCACTCTCGCAACCGGAGTCTGGACTTGAGGAGGAGGATTAGTCTACCTAACATGATTGGCCATGGCTTGAGCTAGCATAGCAAGGGTAGCACAAATCTCATTAGGAGTAATCGGCTCTCCCATAGGTTCTTGAGGAATTGGGTTCTCATTAACTGGGCTTGCCTCGATAGAGGAGCTCTTCGTGAAAGCATCTTTTGAAAGAGCACGGTCCATAGCATGACACATAAGAAATGAAAAAGTGAGACTATTTCTAAAATGTCACCATAGCCTCCCACTCCTAGGTATGTTTCACTTCACACCCATGAATAGGATTCTACTCGACGCGACATGTTAGACTCCGAGAATCATTTATAAACCTAGTGTTCTAATACCATGTTTGTCATGACCTGGGGCTAGGGCCTAGGAGTGACAGAGTGAATAGAAACCCAGGAGTCCCTAAATAAGACTCATAACATACATTCGCACATCATCTATTCAGAAGCGCATAGATGTACATTAAACACAAAGTTCTACGAGGCGGGTAAGTATGACTCAAGCTATGGGGATATCATAGGGATTTAACATGGAGTCACATAATACATAAAACTAAGAGATGGGTGAGGAGGACTCAAGCTATGGGGATATCATAGGGGATTAGGACTTTGCACATCATCTCATATCACATAGTCATATCGTCCCTACATAATACATAACAAGAAAATCTCAAAATACACATAATATCATATGAAAGACTTCAAGATGTCCAACAATATCTCTAAATGTAGAAAACGATGGGGTCCAAGACATGTCCGGGGCTCATCCTCAAAGTAAAAACATAAACATCATAACATAATAGGTAGATGATACGTGGCTTTGTCCTTGGAAGATAGGAGTTACCACAAGCAACTTCTTACCGATCAAGCTAGCCGTCAAATGGTGGATGGTGGTAGTCTCGAATTCCTACATGGTTATATCATGTAGGCAAAAGAGTAAGAGTTAGTACATTTGAATGTACTAAGTATGCGGGCATGCAATGCATATGAATTTGAATAACCTGTGAAACAATATTAGATGACAAGGGCATATATATAGAAAGAAATATATATACAAGGAAGAGCAATATGTCAATATGCCATGAAATCCATGATGCATGAATGCTTTAACACTTAACATATCGAGGATGAGACCATAACCGACATCACAATCCATGCGAGCGAATATATGAACTCTAGATGTCAAATCCCCGCATCGGAATGGGGGTGAACTATTTGCCAAGGGTAGCCCATTCTACACCTTACTACCTAGTCTTTTTGGTGTGATGGCCAACTTACTTATGACCCTGTCTTTTAGAAAGGATTTTTCCATATCATATAATAATCATCCCATAAGGGGGTCCTATGTTAGCATATAGTTCAAGAGAAAGGGAGAGTACCCTTGGGGATAGCCCTGACGCCTCTAATCTCATTCGGTGTTAGGTCAACATCCCATGGTAATACATATACATATACATGCTTTCAAAAGAAGCATAATACTTTTCAAAATCATATCAATACATACATAGGCTTAAAAGCCAAACATATTTCAATTCATGTCACACTTGCGCTAAAAGGTCAAATCACCTTTTCATGTCATAATCCATGCACAGGAATAACTCATCAAAACTTATACATATTAGTGTAAACACCCAAAGTTGCTCAAAGAGCCAAATCATAGACATATTGTGATCACAAGCTTGTCATATCTATATTTGTTCAAAATCATAGTCATAGTCAAGGTTGGCCTTAACCCACATCATATATTTCATAGAAACCAATGCTCATATATGCAAATACCATGAATGATGACGAGATAGCATGGGCAATTAGAATTCATAAGTTAAAACTCATAATAGGAAGAATCCATATGAAAACCAAAATTAAGTCAACAGTTAAAACTTAGATAACATCAACCATGCATAGATTTAAAGCTTAAAGGGACAATGCATAATTTGACCTTCATAATATCAATATACTTCATCATAATTGGGCATAAATCACTTTTAAATCAACAATCAAACACTGTCGATACTTTGATTTGACCAAATTATAAATAATTTAAAAGACCCATAATCAATTGAAGCTTGAAATTCATAATTTAAAGTGAGAAAGCTTTTGGGTCTTCATGGTTGAAAGAGGACTATAAATCATTCTCATATACCTCAGTTAATTTAGAAGAATCAAGAATAAATTGATTGGAGAAGAAGACCATCTGTAAGCACTAAGCTAAATCTCCAATGACACCCTTGAGAGGAGTTCTTGGAAGAGAGAATTTGAATATTCTAAGTGTAAATTGAATGAAAACAGAGGAGTATAGGTTAATTTAGATGTTTAGGAGGGCTTTGAAAGTCTAAAATAGCTTTAGGAAATAACAAAAATTACAAATAAACCATTAATGAAACAATTATGAAAAAGTTGCTAGGGGTCCATGGAAGGTCACCACGGGTCGTGGTGTTGCCCTTGGAAAAAAATCCAAACAAGGTCGACTATGTTGAAGGCCACACGATCTATCTCTAGGCACACGGGTCGTTTGAACCTTCTATTTCAATGACAAAAATTTTGAGATACTAATTCCATACTTAGAACCATATTTTTGGAAGAAATCACCACTATAGTACCTCACCAAGGATCTTTGGAGGTCACATGACCTATTTAGGGTCTCCTGGTGGCTCTCTTAGCCAAAAACACAAGGGAACACATCACAACCCCTACAGAGATGGGCTTTACAAAAACAAGCATAACTTATCGATCCAAACTCGGAATTAAGTGAAGCTAATTGCATTGGAAAGATAACTTAATGAAATTCAATTCGATAGGTCGTAGACCACCCAATTCATCTTCTACTAAGAGTTATGACCATTTAAAGTTGACCCTTTCATCGGTTCTTATGAAAAGCTTAGCTAATGTAATTCCTTTGAACATGGCTTGACGAAGGAGACCCATGATGACCATAAACCACAAAAAATATGTTTGAAATCAATGTACTTTGTATCAATAAGGTTTTCCAAAGTCTGGGTCCTTACAGATTGATGAGTCGTGAAAATGTGACTTTGATAACACTTTTAACTTAGAATTTTTGCGAGTTCTCAAGCAAATTTATGTGTTTAATGTTTTGTTTAGTGTTATATTCATAAAATAAGGTTGAGGCATGCAGTCGGATGAAGAGGAAATAGAAAATGAAGAAATGTCACTGCCAGGTTCATACGGGCACCCTCACAGGCCGTAACACTCATGTCATAATCTTTAAGAAGTTCCAACCACCTCCTTTGCCTCAAATTAAGATCCCTTTGGGTGAACACAT
>JBCEWC010005977.1:0-23923 GCA_038996855.1 Solanum aculeatissimum | reverse complement strand
TAAGGGACTTTAGGAAGCCTAAAAGGGGTCTAGGGATCAACCAAATTACAACTTAACCTTTAATGAAACGGACAAAAATTTCAGCACACAGGGTCAAACGGAGGGCCAAACGGCCCATTCCACTTTTGACGGTCCGTTTAAGTGCTCCATCTGACTTGCCTTAGCCAATTTCCAACTCCGAGCCAAAATGAGCTCCCTGTTACACTTAACGGTACTGTTCACAGGCCGTCTACAGTTTCACGGACCGTTTGATGGTCCGTGAAACTTGACTTGAAATTTTCCAAGGCAAATTTCCAGTTTCGGGCAGTCTCACGAAAACAATCATAACTCGCTCATCCGAGCTCCGAATTAAGTGAAACCAATTCCGTTGCGAAGCTAACTCAAGGATATTTCATTTTATATAAAGTGGCCCACCCAGTTCATCGTTTGCTAAATTTTATGGCATCACAAAGTTGCAGCAGTCTAAACGGAGGCCCCAAAATAGTCCAAAAATGAGGCCCTTGCCTTAAATCAGTTAAATCTAATCCCTAGCAAGATCGAATCGATCTTGACAATACTAATATGAACCTAGGTCAATCCTCCTGCTCCGTGAACCTTACCTAAGCCATTTAAACCAACCACAGCTTCGGCCAAGCTGCTGCCCAACTTGACGGACCACCAAATGGTCCGTCTGAGGTCTCACGGACCGTGGGGTGGTCCGTGGACCTTAACTTAGTTTTTGGGGTGAGTCCTAGCGACCCCATGCTCTCTGTACCACTTGACGGAACACTTCATGGACCGTGCAAAGTTTCACGGTCCGTCTCACATGCCTTGCGCACTTTCCAAGGCCTATCTCCAATGTCTTCCGAATTTCAGGCAGTCCTACTCTTTTGGCCATAACGTTTTCCTCCGACCTTGGAATTGAGTGCAACCAGTTGAGTTGCAAATATAATTCAATGAGATGTAATTTTATATATAGTAGGCCACACGGTTCATCCCACATCAAAAGTTATGCATCTGTGAAGTGCACAGTCCAAACAGCCTCTTTAGGCCCCAAAATGACCCATTTTGCGTTCGACCACTTAAACTCAACCCGTGGCCACCAAAACTCATACATGTCTTTTAGTATATCCTATAATGCCAACCATAAGTAGATTTCAAAAAATTTTGGGTTGTTACATCAAATAGCACCTTGTTATTCCGAATTTAAATGCTATCATCAAGCTTAAATTGGACTCGCACCCACAGAACCATGTTGGACATTGAATCACCTCCGACCCAATTTAGATTACTCCAATTCATATGAAAAACTTAGTCCACCACCTATATCACAAGGTTGTATCAAGTGTTATATAAATAGTACTAGCATGTGGAAAATATGGGGTGTTACAGGTCGATCCGAATGTGTATTAATTTCCAAAAATTGAAAAAGGTGACCGTTAAGAATAGGTACCCGTTACCTTGAATTGATGATTTGTTCGACCAACTTTAAGGAGCTACTCACTTCTCCAAAATAGATCTTCATTCGGGTTATCACCAATTAAAGGTGAGGGAGTGTGACATCCCCAAGATGGCCTTTTAGACTCGTTATGGTCATTTTGAATTTTTGGTGATGTCGTTTTGGTTGTTCAATGCTCCGGCAGTGTTTATGGATCTTATGAATCGGGTGTTCAAACAATTCCTAGATAATATTGTGGTGGTCTTCATTGATGACATCTTGATTTACTCCTGAAGTGAACGGGAGCATATGGATCACTTGAGGTTGGTTCTTCAAACGTTGAGGGAGAAGCAATTGTATGCCAAGTTTAGCAAATGTGAGTTTTGGTTGAGAGAAGTTGCTTTCCTTGGTCATGTGGTGTTCGGTGATGGCATCAAGGTTGACCTTAAGAAAACCAAAGCGGTGAAGGATTGGCCTAGATCATTGACTCCTTTGGATATTTGGAGTTTCCTTGGTTTAGCCAGTTATTATTGAAGGTTTGTTGAAGGGTTTTCCACTATAGCATCTCCATAGACTAAGTTGAATCAAAAGAAGGCCAAGTTTTTGTGGTCGTATGAATGTGAAAAGAGTTTCCAAACTTTGAAGAATTGGCTTACATCAGCTCTGATTTTGACTTTGCAAAATGGGTTAGATGGATTTGTGGTATAATGTGATGCATCGTGTATTGGGCTGGGTTGTGTGCTTATGCAACATGGTAAGGTGATAGCTTATGCATCTCGGCAATTGAAGGTGGATGAGAAAAATTATCCGACCCATGATCTTGAGTTGGCGGCGGCGGTGTTTGCTTTGAAAATTTAGCGTCATTTTTTGTATAGGGTCCATGTGGATGTCTTTACCGATCACAAAAGTTTGCAATATTTGTTTACCCAAAGAGACCTTAATTTGAGTCAAAGGAGATAGTTGGAACTTCTCAACAATTATGATATGACTGTCCTTTACCATATTGGCAAGGCTAACGTTGTGGCGGATGCTCTTAGTAGGCTCTCAATGGGAGTGTATCACATGTGGATGAAGGGAAAAAGGATATAGTGAAAGATGTGCACCATTTGGCTAGATTGGGTGTAAGGTTGGCCAAATCCGAAAATGGTAAAATTCTTGTTCAAGGAAAATCTGAGTCGTCGAAAGTGGTTGATGTTAAGGTGAAACAAGACTTAGATCCCTCCTTAGTTAAATTGAAGAAGTTGGTTTCCGAAGGAATGATTGAGGTTTTCTCCAAGGGGGAGATGGTGTGTTGCGGTACCAAGGCCATTTGTGTATTCCGGATGTTGATGGCTTAAAGGAGATTATCATGAAAGAGGCTCATAATTTACAATATTCTATTCATCCGGGATATATAAAAATGCACCAAGATTTGAGAGAGTTATATTGGTGGCACGGAATGAAGAAGGACATACCTAAGCTCATGTCAGAATATCCAAATTACCAACAAGTAAAAGTGAAACATCAAAGGCCCTATAACGACCTAAAAAATTTTGAACTTCTTGATGGTTGGTCTTGGTTTGTGTTGAACTGGTCATGATTGAATTTTGGTAGCCATGGGTTATGTTTAAGTAGCCGTATTCAAGGAATCATTTTGGTGGGAGTTGTAAGTCCGCTTAGACGACAGTAACTTTGAAAAGACATAACTTTTGGTACAGGATAAACTGTGTAGGCTACTATTTATCAAATCGAATCTCTTTGAGTTATCTTCGCAACGCAATTAGTTTCACTTAATTCGGAGTTTGCATGTGAATGTTATGACCAAAACAGTGAGATTGCTTGTAATTGGAAGGACGCTGGAAACAAGTTTTGGAATTGGGTTAAGGGTCGGACAACGGACTGTTTGGTGGTCCACAGTCCGTGTGGGGGATCGTGAGATGCTCTAGTTGGCTTCAAGTGGCTTGGGTCCAGGCTAGAGACCAAATGTAGTCCCACGGACCACCCCATGGTCTGTGAGACACTTTACGACCCGTGAGGGGTCCCGTGAAGTGGGGCAAAAAGTTATCAAGGGTTCGGGGCTGGACTCAGGACTAAGTGTGGCTCCACGAAATAGTACACGGTCCCTGTGCACCCACACGGACTATGGTCCCCTCCATGAAGTCTTCCTCTACTTCCATTGGTGTCATACATATTTTGGTATACATAGTGTACCTCAGCTTATTTTTAGTTCCATAACACGCTTACAACAGTTCATAAGGTACAAAACATGACAACTCCACAAAACATATAATTAAGTAGTGTTACATTACAACCCCTCTTCGATATTTCAACACCAACAATTCACACCCTTTCCCCACATTAACCAACTGTTTTCAACACATTTACACGCTCAAATAGTCCCAAAGCAATGGAGGACGTGGGACCATAGTTCCCGATCATCTTCTCACGAGTTGCTATCAAGCTTATGCTTAAAATATCATACTTAACCTTATGTCGATGGAAAATAAAGTTGTGGCAGTAACATATTTCAATTCTTGTAACTTGCCCTTTTTAACTCAATTTCTTCAAGAACTTCAATTCCTCTTCACACTTTAAACCAAACAAGAAGCCAAAAGTCACTTAACAATCAAGAGAAATGAGCAATACTTGAGAGAGAATATTCTGCCCTATACTTCTATTTAAGCATTAGTAACATGTTTTCCTTGTCTTTCATGATAGAATTAAGATAAATCTATAGGTATTCTCAATCACCTTAGCCTACAACAAGAAGGATCTCTTCAAGAACCCTAAAGCAGTTTTAAGGCTGCTGCTCCTTAGCTTTTGAGAGAGAAAAGAAAATGGGAGTTTAATTTGATTTTTTATGTGTTAAAATGAATAAAATGTCCAACAATCCTTGCCCTTTTATAAGCCTTTTTTGTGGCCCTTAAAATAATCCTTTTTTGCACCTCCTCGTTTTGCTTCATTTTCATCCACTAATAGCCAAGTAGGTGATGCACCTGCTTCCCTTTTATTAAGACAATTAGCTTAGATACCTAATTCGACTAAAGCTCTCATTAACTTGGTCAAGAAGTCCAAGTAGGAGATGCATCTACTTGTCACCTACTAGCTTAATTTAGTCAAGCAAGTAACTCACAAATTTTACTCTATTTTCCCAATCCTTGATCCCCCGCGTTGTATCTTAATATCTCACTTTAAACCTTAACTCAAATAACACCTTGTTATTTCGAATTTAAATTCTATCATCAAGCTTAACTTGGATTCACACCCACAGAACCATGTTGGACATTGCATCACCTCTAACCCTATTCAGATTACTCTTATTCATATGAAAAACTTAGTCCACCACCTATATCACAAGGCTACATCAAGTATTGTATAAATAGTACTAGCATGTGGAAAGTATGGGGTGTTACAGGACGCTCCGAATATGTATTAATTATCGGTAATTGAACAAGGTGACCGTTAAGATTAGGTACCCGTTACCTTGAATTGATGATTTGTTCGACCAACTTTAAGGAGCTACTAACTTCTCCAAAATACATCTTCGTTCGGGTTATCACCAATTGAAGGTGAGGGAGTGTGACATCCCCAAGATGGGCTTTCAGACTCGTTATGGTCATTTTGAATTTGTGGTGATGTCGTTTGGGTTGACCAATGCTCTGACAGTGTTTATGGATCTTATGAATCGGGTGTTCAAACAATTCCTTTATAATTTTGTGGGATTCTTCTTTGATGACATCTTGATTTACTCCCGAAGTGAAAGGGAGCATATGGATCACTCGAGGTTGGTTCTTCAAACATTGAGGGAGAGGAAATTGTATGCCAAGTTTAGCAAATATGAGTTTTGGTTGAGATAAGGTGCTTTCCTTGGTCATGTGGCGTTCGGTGATGGCATCAAGGTTGACCCTAAGAAAACCAAA
Source organism: Solanum aculeatissimum (assembly GCA_038996855.1). Classification (NCBI taxonomy): domain Eukaryota; kingdom Viridiplantae; phylum Streptophyta; class Magnoliopsida; order Solanales; family Solanaceae; genus Solanum; species Solanum aculeatissimum. Next base: position 18,607 of record JBCEWC010005977.1, on the reverse strand, counting down.
GCGGTGAAGGATTGGCCTAGACCGTTGATTACTTTGGATATTTGGAGTTTCCTTGGTTTAGCCTATTATTATTGAAGGTTTGTTGAAGGGTTTTCCTCCATAGCGTCTCCATTGACTAAGTTGACTCAAAAGAAGGCCAAGGTTTTGTGGTCGTATGAATTTGAAAAGAGTTTCCAAACATTGAAGGATCGGCTTACATCAGCTCTAATTTTGACTTTGCCAAATGGGTTAGATGGATTTGTGGTATATTGTGATGCATCGTGTATTGGGTTGGGTTGTGTGCTTATGCAACATGGTAAGGTGATAGCTTATACGTCTTGGCAATTGATGGTGCATGAGAAAAATTATCCGACCCATGATCTTGAGTTGGCGGCGGCGGTGTTTGCTTTGAAAATTTAGCGTCATTTTTTGTATAGGGTCCATGTGGATGTCTTTACCGATCACAAGAGTTTGTAATATGTGTTTACCCAAAGAAACCTTAATTTGAGGCAAAAATGATGGTTGGAACTTCTCAACGATTATGATATGACTGTTCTTTACCATCTTGGAAAGGCTAACGTTATGGAGGATGCTCTTAGTAGGTTCTCTATGGGGTATGTATCACATGTGGATAAAGGGAAAAAGGAGATAGTGAAAGATGTGCACCATTTGGCTAGATTAGGTGTAAGGTTGGCCGAATCCAGAAATGGTAAAATTCTTCTTCATGGTAGATCTGAGTCGTCGATAGTGGATGATGTTAAGGAGAAACAAGACTTAGATCCCTCCTTAGTTGAATCGAAGAATTTGGTTTCCAAAGGAAAGATTGAGGTTTTCTCCCAAGGGAGAGATGGTATGTTGCGGTACCAAGGCCGTTTGTGTATTTTGGATGTTGATGGCTTAAAGGAGATTATCATGAAAGAGATTGATAATTCACAATATTCTATTCATCCGGAATCTATCAAAATGCACCAAGATTTGAGAGAGTTGTATTGGTGGCACGGAATGAAGAAGGACATAGCTAAGTTCGTATCAGAATGTCCAAATTGCCAACAAGTAAAAGTGGAACAACAAAGGCCCTGTAACGACCCGAAAATTTTTGAACTTCTTGATGGTTGGTCTTGGTTAGTTTTTGACTGGTCATGGTAGAATTTTGGTAGCCATGGGTTACGTTTAAGTGGCCAGATTCATGGAAATCATTTTGGAGGGAGTTGTAAGTCCGCTTTGATGGCAGTGACTTTGAAAAGCCATAACTTTTTGTATGGGATAAACTGTGTTGGATACTATATAACAAATCGAAGCTCTTTGAGTTATCTTCGCAACGCAACTAGTTTCACTTAATGCGGTGTTTTCATGTAAAATTTATGGCAAAAACAGTGAGACTGCTCGTAATTTGAAGGACGCTGGAAACAAGTTTGGGAATTAGGTTAAGGGCTGGACAACGGACTGTTTGGTGGTCCACGGTTCGTGTGGGGGCTCATGAGATGTTCTAGTTATCTAGTGGCTTGGGTACAAGCCAGGGACCAAGTGTAGTCCCACGGACCACCCCACGGTCTGTGAGACACTTTACGGCCCGTGAGGAGTCCCGTGAAGTGGGGCAGAAAGTTGTCAAGGGTTCGGGGATGGACTCCAGACAAAGTGTGACTCCACGGAACAGTACATGTTCCCTGTGCACCCACACGGTCCATGAGCCCTTCCTTGAAGTGTTCCAAAAAGTCCCCCGAGAGTTCGAGTCGAAGTTGAGGCCAAGTGTCGCCTCACAGTCCAGTACACGGACCGTGTACCACTGGACGACCACTGTAGCCTTCCTTCTGACACTGTGTTTCAGTAATTAGTCTACTTCGTTAATGGTAATTTCGTAAATTGGCTTAATTCTATGATACTTTTAACCTCCCTAAAGTCTCCTAAACCCCTAAATTCAAATCCTAATCCTATTTCACTTATCAAACCACTCTTCAATCCTCTCTAAATTTCTTGAATTCCATTGACCTCCATTGTTGAAAGCTTGAAGAAAATTGGGGAAAATCATCTTGCTTGCTAAATTCTTCAATTCTTGTGGTTAATCTCTAGGTATGTGGGTTTGATTCATGGATTTCCTTTCATCCATGAAGACTCAAGAACCCTACTCCTTAATTTATGACTTTAAGTTTCTTTTAGTTATGGGTTCTTCTAATTTTGATGAAATTCATTGCATTGGATTGTGGGTTGTAGAAATTAGGTAAATAAATGATGATTTAATTTTGAATTTTATGAATTTCATGGAAACTCTTGAAGGATCAATGTGCATGCCCCTTAATGGTTTAATTATGCATGGGTAAATTGCATTATGTTTTGAATATGGATTTCCTCATGATTTATGTTGGATTACCTATTGAATTGTGATCTAAAATTGAATCTCCATTACCCATGCACTTGTTCCTCATTCACGGCATATGCATTGATGTTTGGTTATGATGAAACTCTTGTAAGGGCATGACCCTCTTGTTATGATATGATATGCAAGGCTTGTGATCACATAGTCTCTTTGTTATGGCTCTTTGAGAATTTTGGGTGCTTGCACCACTTTGATATATTATGAAGGCTTGATATGATAAGCTATATAGATGGGCTACTCTTATTTCATTAATATGGAAATGATTATGAGAATAATTTTGGAAACTCTTGTTGGCTTTAAGCCTAAGCATGAATATGGTTTAGTCAATGGTTTTAGTTTTGCCTAATAATGCATGTTTTGAAAAGAACGTAAGTCCTGCAATTTGAAGTTGCATGTATATATATGTATTCCTGTGGGATGAGACTTAGTACCGAAGGATTGGAGTCGGGGTGGACTATCTCTAAGGGTCCATACTCCTTTCCGTCAAACCATGTGCCACCATGGGTTTATCTCCCTAGAGAGGGATTGACTTGTTATGTATCCCCTTGATGAAGGGTTGACTAGGGATCTACTTGGCAAGTAGTTCAGATTCAGGTAGTAGCTCGCTCGGGTCTCCTCTGTTGTCGGTTGAGGTTACATCCCCGCTCTATTGCGATTATAGGGTTGCATCTCACGTATCATGGCATAGCATATTGTTATATATCTCTTGGCTACGTTCACTCCGTTCGTATCACTTGTCCCCTTGTCATGTTGCTTGGTCACACTATATTGTCATGTGCATTCCATGCCCACATACTTAGTGCATATAATGTGCTAACCATACTCTTTGTCTACATGTTCTAACCATGTAGGGACTGGAGACGACTTCTATCTTCCATCGGACGACGTATGATCTTCTTGAAGATATTTGCTTGTGCTGAGCCCTTTTGTTCAAAGGAAATAGCTACTTTCTATCAACCTAGTATTGTTGTTACTTTTCTTTACTTATGTATTCAGGATGAGCCTCAAACTATGTCGAGGCCCTGCTTTATCTTATGTAGAGACTTGTTGGACAAACTAAACTCTTGTTCATTGAATTGTGTTTGTTGGATATTATGACTATTGAGATATTATGATTTATGAGCCTTGATTATGGAAATGGTATTTGATTATGCCTATGGCTTGATGTTGAAAATTGTGTGTTGACTAGGTGCTTGTGTGGAAAGCTCCCTAACCCGGAATGCCCCTATAACTTGAGTCCTACTTACCCGCCCCTTAGAGATAAATATTATGTGCTATGTGATTCATGTTCATCATATTCCCAGCAACATCTCCATAGCTTAAGTCCAAAGCCCCAATTCCCCTAGAACTTATGTGTTATGTGTTTACTTCCACGCTTCTGAATCAATGATGTGTGTGATAATGCTACGATGGCTTGATCGAGGACTTTCGATTTCTCTTTCGCCATGTATCATCTAGGCCCCACTTCCAAGTCGTGGCAGGCCCAGTGGCTTGACCCAAGATATCAAAATTACTACTTGGAAGTGGGAAGATGTGAACATGGATTTTGTAGTTGGGTTACCCCGTATTCGGAAATAATTTGATTTTATATGGGTTGTAGTTGATAGAATGACCAAGTAGGCTCATTATTTACCGGTTAAGACTACCTATAGTGTCGAGGAGTATGCCAAGGTGTATATTCGGGAGTTGGTGAGATTGCATGGTACACCGAGTTCTATTATATCGGATCGTGGTACTAAATTTACTTCTCATTTTTTGAAGTCCTTTCAAAGGGGACTTGGTACTAGGGTCAAGTTAAGCACCGCGTTTCATCCTCAAACTGATGGACAATCCAAAAGGATGATTCAAACCTTGGAGGACGTGTTGAGGGCTTGTGTGTTGGAATTCAAAGGAAATTGGGATGACCATCTACCTCTCATTGAGTTTTCCCACAATAATAATTTCCATGCTAGAATTGGTATGGCTCCATTTGAAGATTTGTATGGTACGAGATTTAGATCTCCGGTTGGTTGGTTTGAAATAGGTGAAGTGCCCTTGTTAGGCCTGGATTTAGTTGTTAAGGCCATTAAAAAGGTGAAGTTGATTAGGGAAAGGTTGAAGATTACTCAAAGTCTCCAAAAGTCTTATTCTGATGTTAGGAAGAGGAATCTCAAATTTCATATTGGTGATTGGGTGTATGTGAAAGTGTCCCCCATTAAAGGGATCATGTGTTTTGGCAAAAAGGGCAAGTTGAGCTCTCAGTACGTCGAAACTTATGAGATTGTGGAGCAGGTTAGCAATATGGTTTATAGGTTGGATTTGCCTTTGGACATGAGCTCCATTCATCCGGCGTTCCATGTATCTATGTTGAGAAAGTTGGTTGGTGACCCTAAGGCAATTACAAATTTTAAGGGTGTGACGGTTGAGGAGAATTTGACCTATGAAGAGGTGTCGGTTAAAATCTTGGATAGACAAGTGAAGCGGCTTTGAAACAAGGAGGTAGCTTTGGTCCAGGTGTTTTAGAGAAACCAAGACGTGGGGTGCAACGTGGGAAGTGAAGTTGGACATGATGGAATGATATCCCTATCTTTTCCAATCTACTCAAGCCTAAGGTACTAGGTTCTATCCCTTTTACGGTCCTAATTCTTTGCTTCTTGAGTTTCATGAGATTGCATACACACATGAGAACGAAAATGATTTAAAAGATGTTTTGACATAAGTTTTGAATGAATTTTGAAATGATGCATGATCCATTATGATTTGTGATTAAAATTTCTCTTGTTTGATTGGTGTCCTTAAGACGAGGTTTTAGCCCATTCGTGGACGAATGTTCCCAAGAGGGAGATGATGTAACGACCCAAAAATTTTTAAACTTCATAATAGTTGGTCAAGGTCAGTGTTGGGTTTGTCATGGTTGAATTTTGGTAGTAATGGGTTGTATTTAAGTGGCCAAATTCAAGGTAATGGTTTTGGTGGAAGATTGTGAGATCAGCTAGACAGCATGGACTTTGAATAGCCATCTCTTTTGGTACGAGACGAAATATATGAGCTATTATCTATTAAATCAAAGATCTTTGAGTTATCTTCGCAACGCAACTAGTTTCACTTGATTCGGAGTTTGGATGTGGATGTTATGGCCCTTACAGTGAGACTGCCCGTATTCAGAAGTATGCTAGAAAAAGGTTTTGGAGTGGAGCCTAAGTGAGGGACTACGGAGCATCTGGTGGTTCACGGTCCGTGGTGGGTCCCGTGGGTTGCTCCAGTGGGTTCCTTGGGGTTGGGACCAAGCCCCCGGACCAAGTGGAACTTGATGGACCACATCATGATCTGTGTGAGCCTTCACGGTTCGTGAAGGGTCCCGTGAAGTGATCCAGAGAGTTGGCCAAGGCTCGGGGCTGGACTCTAGACCAAGTGATGCTCCACGGACCAGTATATGGTCTGTGTGCAGCTACACAGTCTGTGAGGCCCCTCATGAGTTGGTCCAGAAAGTTCCTTGAGAGTTCAAGCCAAAGTAGAGACCAAGTATGGTCTCACGGACAGTACCACGGTCCGTGAGCAAGTTGACGACCACTGGGTGTCCTCTATGAGGCCCTATTTTGTGATCTAGTCTGGCTCATTAAGGGTTAATTTGTAATTTAGTTAAATCCTATGCCCCTTTTAGCCTTTCTAAGGTCTCCTAACACCCCTAAATTAAACCCCAATCCCCTGTAATTCATTCTATCACTCTTCAATCCTCACAAAATATCCTCTCAATCCTCTTGACCTCCATTGATGAAACTTGAAGAAATTTGGGGAAAATCACCTTTCTTGCAAAAGCATCCAATTCTATTGACTAATTTCAAGGTATGTGGGATTGATTCATATATTCCCTTTCATCCATGAAGACCCAAGAACCCTTTCTTTAAATTATGAATTTAATCTTTCTTTATTATAGGGTTCTGTAAATTTTGACATATTGAATTGAATTGAGTTGTGGGTTGTAGAAATTAGGTGATTTAAAGTTTATTTAAGTCTGGATTCTATGAAATTTCATTTGAATTGGTGAAGGTCAAATTGTGCATATCCCCTTACTCTTGAACTATGCATGGGTAGTGTTTTAATGATGATTTAAATGTTGATTTACTTGAATTTCTTATGGAATACTCTTGAATTGAATTAAAAGTATGAATTCTAGTACCAATGTTATTCTCATTGTCACTCATGGCATTTCCATGCATGATCATGAATTTTCATGAAGGTTATGATGTAGGCTAAGTCCCAACTATGTTTATGACTAAATTTTGAACAAGTATGGGTTATGAAAAGAATGTGATCACATAATGTCTAAGATATGGCTCTTTGAGCAACCATGGGTGTTTACACCAATATGATATGATATGACAAGTATGGAGATACTCTGATGCATGAAGTTTGACATGAAAGTCTATTTGGCTTTTTAGCCAAAAAAACATGATTATGAAATGTATTTGACTCTTGTTAAGTATGCATGAGAGTAATGAAAGTTATTTTTGCTTTTAAGACCAAGTATGCATGGTTTGATGTTCAAGTGTCAAGTTTCCATTTTAAAGCATGTATGTGTATACATATTCTTGTGGGATGACGACTTAGTACCGAGAAGGATTGGAGTAGTAAGTGGGCTATCCCCAAGGGTCCCACTCCTTTCCGGAAACTATGTGCCAACATAGGTATGCTACCTAAATGGGAGGCCCATAAGGTATGCTATGCTATGATATGATATGATAAGATATGCTATATTATGTAAATCCTTCCAAAATGACCGGGTCGTAAGGAAGGCGGCCATCACACCAAAATGGGAGACCTGTAAGGTGTGGTGTAGATTAACTTTGGCAAGTAATCTTCTCCTATCCGATGAGAGGCCTCATCGTGTAAGTTCATGTTATAGCTCGCATGAGTTTTGATGTCAGTTATGGTCACATCCCCTCTACACTATATCAGTATGGCATTTCGTGCATAATGGTTATCATGGCATATTGGTATTCTATTCTTCCTTGTATCCTCTTTCTACGTGTGTGCCCTTGTCATCTAACTTGTCTATAGGTTCATGCGTATATGCATTTGCATGCCTGCATACTTAGTGCTTTATTGTTCTAACCCATACTCTTTGTCTACATTTTCTAATCGTGTAGGGACCGGTGATGACCTTTATCTACCGTTGGATGACGAGTGACATCATTGAAGCTATTGTTTGTGGTCAGCCCTTTTGTTCAAGGACAATACCTACTTTCCACCTTCCTTGTTTTGTCTTATTTTGTTTCTTTACCTTTTGACTTTAGAGTGAGCCTGGATTATGTCGAGGCCCTGCTCTATCTTATGTAGAGGCTATGTTGGACATGCTAAACTCTTGCACATTGTATTATGTTTTGATGAGATGTTATTACTATTGAGATTTGGTTATGAGAATGATGTCTCGAATATGCTTATGATTATGTTTTGAACTTGTGAATGTTAGGAATGTGCTTATGTTGAAAGTCCCCTAACCCCGTATGCCCCCATATCTTGAATCCTATTTACCCGCCCCTTAGTAATATTTGCTATGTGTTATGTGATCCATGTTCCTCCCATTCCCGGCAACATCCCCATAGCTTGAGCCAAAATCCCCATTCTCCCTAGAACTATGTGCTATGTGTTTACTTTTCCGCGCTTCCGAACCGATGATGTGAGAGATGATGCTATGATGATTTGATCGAGTACTTTCGGGTTCTCCTTCACCATGTCACATCTAGGCCCCACTTTCGGGTCGTGAAAGATAACAACACAAGTAGACATAGATTAAGAGTGTAACTCCATAGAAACATCATATGCTAAAAATTATGGATATAGAAAAAGAGCTCCAAGTGATCCTAACACAATGCAAAGAGGCAGAATACTACACTAATAACCAATACCAATACCGGATTCATAACTGAGCTATCAAAACTACTCTATTGCCATAATAAATCTCTCGAATATCAAAAACTATATTACAAATGCTCTAGTCCAAAGAAAACCTCACCCTTATCCATGGTTTTCTTCCTAGAACAAAGCACTAACAAGTCATTCTACATCTAAGGTAGTCTATCAAAAAACTCGGCCACTAGCTCAACCTATCGCTGCCAATAAATCCCACTGAAAGCCAAAACTAACTATAACCACTATACGATCCCCAAAGCACGCACTAAGACTTAATGTTATTCTATGTTTCACCGCACTCTACCCCAAATGATAATACAGGTCGATTTGCGAAAAACATAGCTGCCACCTTAAACCAAATTCTAAAATAAACTTTGCTAACCTAAGGCATTACCTAATCTAAGATCAACTACGTGATCCCTACAAAGGACTAAACACCCCATATCGATGCCTAACACAACCACCAGCTCTAACTAAGGTCCCTTAAAACATATCCTAGTTTAAGGCTCGACCAATAGGTGTGAAAATAAGAAAGAAAGGAACGGGAAGGGATACAAGGAAAAATCATCATGAACTACATACTAAATATTATTAGGAAGAGCTTAGTCAAGAACAAGAGTCAATGCATACATCAAAGCTGATCACGCGCTCTCCAAATCTACTCCACAATTATCCATGCCTGAATCACCTCCAATCACCGCCACTCTATCCAATTATTAGCCTACATAATGAAATGTACATTTTGAGATCAAGAACACAATTTCTGAAGTTGGACCCAAAATCGAGGAAAAATAGAATTGTGGGAAACACGATGGGAATTCCAAAATCAACTCCTTAAAAAAATTAAATCATAACCAATGACTTGTATGCTCAACTCCTTAAAAATATTAAATCATAACCAGTGACTTGTATGCCAATATGAGGCACAATTCATGGTTAAAAACGAAGGAATTGGAATCAAACAATAATTTCATAAAATAGGGGATTTTAAGGAAATGGATAGCATCAAATTCTGGGAAATACCTCCAACTAAGCATCAAATGTAGTGTCTGACCACATCACGATGATTCTTGCAGAAACAAACTCCACAATTTTGATGCAAGAATCACTTAAAAATGGACTATGAACGCTAAAGTTATCACTCCCAAATTTCATCCTAAATCTAGTCCAAAAAATCCAAAATTAGCAGTTAAATTCGAATTTCTACCTCAATCAACAACCACAATCCAAACATAAAGCATACCAACATGTTTCTTATGAAATTCCCCACAAGTTAGACTCTACAATTTCTAAAATTTTGTATAAAATGATCGAGATATCACTTCAAAAAATTTCACCCAAAGCTCCTATCCAAAAATTCCCAAGACAGAAAGAAAATTTAAAATTTTACCTCAAATGAAGCTTCCAACCAAGATTATTATCTCACCAAACGATTCCTCTCGAAAAAAATTTCACTTTAAAGCTTCGAATCATCCAATTTGGACTTGAAATGGCGGATATGTAACTTCTTGAATATGACCACATGATTCAATTCACAACCAAGGACATATATATATATATGTATCCAACTGAAATGACCTCCACAATCGTGGGAGTCTATCTTCAATTGTAAAGATCAGAGCTTTGAAGAATGTTGATAAAATGTTTTGTCTAAGCGTGTTTTTCAAGAATGTTGATCAAAATCAACCGTTGGTTAATTTTAAAGGCTAAAATAAAAAATAGGGAATAAATTTACACTAAGGGTCTTGGTATTTGAGCCGCCCATGATCCAAGCATAATTTGATCATTTCAGAGTTGCACAATTGTTAGAATTTCATTCTGAGGCCATCTTCAGGGAGTTTTTGACTGAAGTCAACCGTTTGAACTCTAAGAACTCCAAATGTAACAACCCAAAATTTTATTTTGAACCTTGTAATTTTATTTTGATCTGATTTGAACCTACCATGGTTGGCTAATGAGCTTCATGAGTCTCTCTTGAATGGTCGTATTCAAAGAAATCACATTGGTTAAGTTTTTCTTGACGTCTTGTGGAAGAACTAATTTTAAATAGCCATATCTCCTAGTATTGGAAGAACTGGGAGGTCCATGACCTATCAAATTTAATCTCCTTGAGTTATATTTACAACACACTTGGTTTCACTTGATTCATAATTCGGATGAAGAAGTTATGACCTTTTTAGTGAGACTGCCTACACAGGGATCCATTTCTTGAATTTGGTTAAGGCACTGCCTCATGGAGGCCTTCACGGACCGTGTGCCACTTCATGGTCCATGAAGTGGTCCGTGTGACCTTCCATGGGGTGTAGTAAGATGTTTTGGGATGGTATAGACGTAAGGATTGGTAATATGTATAAGGTTAACGTTCCAGAAATCGCGTCAACGAGATGGTGGGGTTCACGGGCTGTGTGAGGTCTCAAGGGCCATGAACCAATCCGTGTAACATTGTCAGCCATCAAGCAAGGCTCTGGGCCAAGTGAGGCTCCATGGACCACCTCATGGTCTGTGTGAAGCCTCACGACTCGTGAGATTGTCCGTATGGTTGCGGGAGGATAATATTTCTAAGTATGGGATTAACGCCTCGAATCTTCGTCGACAAGTTATTCTTTTTCAAGTGCAGCGGGGAGTTCACGGTCCATATGACCGCCTCACGGTCTGTGTGGATGATCGTGAAGGTGTCATTTCAATCCTTCCCATTCATTTTGTTAATGGTCCTTTGTCCCTCAAGTATAGCCTCGCGGTTGAGCTCACAGATTGTGAGTCACTACACGGTCCGTATAGCTGTCTTTGAAATGACATTTATAGTTTTTATTACCCATATCATTAATGGTTTAATTATAATTTTGATTATTTCTAAGGACATGTTAGGCTTCCTAAGCCTACCTAAACCCCTGAACTCAGCCCATACACCTTCATCAAATTCAAAATCATCTCAAACACTAGATTTACTTTAAAACACTCTCTTCTCAAGCATTCTTCGAGGTGTGGGTTGAAGGTTATAGTTGGAATTTAATTAGTCTTCTTCTTCAATCTCTCTTCTCTCTAAAACTTCTTGATTATCAAGGTATGTGGAAATTTATTCATGGATCCTTTCAAACATGAAGCCCCAAATGAATTTCTTCATTTGATTTATGAAATTATGCTTACTTTAAAATTGGGTCTTTTAAATTATGAATGATCTATTTAAATTTAAGTATGGGTTGTAATTATTTGATGACTTTGAAGTGATTTAAGTTCAGTTATCATGGATTGCATTGAAATTCTGAAGATTCAATTATGCACGCCCCTTTAATTCTTCAATTCAAGAATGGGTAGTGTGAATTATGATTTTAATTGTTGATTTCATTATGATTTAATTATGAATCTACTTTATTATGATGATTTAAATATTTATCTCCATTACCCATGTTATTCATTGATCATTCATGGCATTTGTATTCATGAACATGGATTATATGAAGCTTTTGATGTGGGCTAACTCCCAAAGATGTTTATGACTATGTTTTCAAGCTATGAATGGGTATGACTAAGTTGTGATCACACTATATCTATGATATTGCTCTTTGAGAAAATGAAGGGTGTTTACACCACATGAGATCATTTAAAGGCATATAGGATTGAGACTAGAGTTGGCGTGGACTATCCCCAAGGGTCCATACTCTTTTCTCATACCTATACAAGAAAGATTTATTCCTATGCATGAAAGTATGACATGAAGAATGTTTGAACTTTTAGTCACATATGCATGAAAGTAAAGAAAGTGATTTTGGCTTTTAAGCATAATTGTGCATGGTTATGATGTCAAGTTATATTCTTGTGGGATGATGGATTAGCACCGAGGGATTGGATGTCAGCGTGGAATATCTGCAAGGGTCCATACTCCTTTCCATCAAACTATGTGTCAAATACAAGTTCATGTTTAAGCCTCTTATGAGATGATGATGTTATAAAAGGACCTATCTTTGACAAGTAGATCACCTCTTTCTCCATTGTGGGAAAGATGATAGAGTTCCAAGTTATAGCTCACTTGGTCTTATGTCGGTTAAGGTCCCATCCCCTTATGTTTATATGATTAGGCATTCATGCATCATGAATTTCATGGCAAATTGATATACTATCCTTTCCTATAATCTTCTTTCTATATATGTGCCCTTATTATCTAGCATCGGTATATGGTTGATCATGTTCATAAGCATTTCATGCCCGCATACTTAGTGCATTATATATGCCAACCCATACTCTTTGTCTACATGATCTAACCATGAGGAGGTCGGAGATGATATCTATCTACCTCTCGACAGTTGATTTGGATCTTTGTATATCATTAGTGGTGAGTCCTATGTTCAAAAGACAATATCCACCCTCTATCTACCTTTAAGTATGTTGTTACTTCTTTACTTTGAGGGTGAGCCCGAGACATGGCTTAGCCCTCACTCTATTCTCGACTACAGGCATTGTTGGACATCACAAAGACTCCCATATGATTTTGCTCTATGATTATTTGAGATGTTTTAGCTATGTAGTATGTAAGGAAGAGATGATTATGTTTATACCATTATGATATGTTTAATGACGATGTGCTTATGTGGAAAGTCTCAAATCCCTTCTTGCCCCTATAGCTTGAGTTATACTTACCTGCCTCTTAGAACATAATTATTATGTGTTATGTGATTCATACAAATTCCTTTCCCAATGACATCCCCATAGATTGAGTCCAAAGCCCTGAAACCCTTAGTATTATATGTTCTTTGTTAAATTACATGCTTCTGAACTAATGATGTGTAAATTGATGCTAAGATGGCTTGATTGAAGGCTCTTGGGTTCATTTTCCATGTCATATCTAGGCCCTACTTCTGAGTCATGACAAAGATGGTATCAAAGTACTAGGTTTATAAATAATCATCAGAGTCTAATATGCCACGTCAAGTAGAGTCTTATGCATGGGTGTGATGTATGCCATACCTATGAGTTAGAGGCTATGGCGACAATTTAGAAATTATCTCACTTCATTGTCCCTTATATCGTGCTATGATCTGTTTTGTAAGGTTTCCAAAATAGTTAGTGTTCTTGTCACTCTTTCAGAAGATACCTCCACGAAAAGCTCATCTTCCAAGACATGCCCCAGTTTATGAGGAACAAGCTCCTCAAGAGCCTATAGAGGAACAAGTGACTCATGCTGAATTCCAAAATATGGTTACTATGTTGGCTTAAGTAGTGACTAATAAGGCCTGGCCAGCTAATCCTACTCATGGTAACACCCAGCCTCTAGGGTGAGAGACTTCACTCGGATGAATCCTCTGCAATGGTAGTCGTGGTTGATTTTGATTCGAGGATCTTACGCGGCGGAGCGAACTCTTCTGATGAAGATTCCCAAGACGTAATTGATGAGCTCAATAAGGTGTTGAATAGCATGGGTGTAAGTTCTGAGGAAAAAACTAAATTGGCTGCCTATCTGTTGAAGGATGTGGCTCAGGTGTGGTACAATCAATTATTGGTTGAGAGGGTTGCTAATTTTAAGGTTGATTGGGAAGAGTTCAATTTTATTTTTCTCGACCATTTATTCCCTCTTGAACTTAGGGAGGCCAAGATGATTGAATTTATTAACATCAAGCAAGGTGGCATGTCGGTGAGAGACTATTCTCTCAAATTTACTAAGCTTTCAAAGTATGCTCCAATGTTGGTGGCTGACCCCCGTGTAAGAATGCATAAGTTTATTTCTAAGGTCTTTGATTTGGTGGTGAAGGAGTGTCGCACCGCTATGCTTATTCGGGACATGGATATTTCTAGGCTCATGACTTAGAAGAGGGCGAGTGATTTTAAGAGGGCTCAGCTTGATGGTGGGTTCTCTAACTCTAGGACTGGTGGTGGAAATGGTTGGTTCCATCAAGGCCAAGGTTCAAATTTGAGGTTTTCCTATGCTAGAGTTTCCCCTCCCAAGGCACCGATTGGGGGTAGACCATTGCCTCTCCGATGTGGCCAATGTTGGAGAGCTCATCCAGGGAAGTATTTATGGTGAGACGGGCCACAAGGTGACTGACTGTTTGAAGGTAGATAAGAGGGGTTAAGGCCAAGAAGCTCCGAGTGGCCAAGTTCAACAAAGAGCACTTCCAGGGAATGCTCCTAGGAACAACAGGTTCTATGCTTTGCATGCACACCAGGAGGTTGAGGGGACTTCAAATATGGTGGTTGGTGTGTTAAAAGTCTTTGATTTAAATGCGTATTCTTTACTTGATCCAAGTGCAAACCTATATTTTGTAACTCCCTTGTTGGTTGTTAAATTTGGTTTGAGTCCCAAAACTTTGAGGGAACCTTATTCGGTTTATACTCCCGTGGGTGAGTCTATTATTGCCTAGAAAGTGTATCGGGGTTGTCCTGTTTTGGTCTTGTATAAAATCTTTCCCGGTGACCTTGTAGAGCTTGAAATGTTTGACTTCGATATCATTCTTGGGATGGATTATTTCCATGTATTTTATGCCTCGGTTGATTGTAGGACTAGACAAGTCAGATTTCAGGTTCCTGATGAGCTAGTTTTGGAGTGGAAGGGTAGTGACTCAGTGGTTAAGGGTTGGTTTATTTCCTATCTCAAAGCCCGGAAGATGATTTATAAGGGTTACATCTATCATACTGTAAGAATTAGAAATGTGGAGACGTATTCACCTACTCTCGAATTGGTTTTGGTGGTTAATGAGTTCCCTGATGTGTTTCCCGAAGACTTTCCCAGTATTCCCCCCGATAGGGAAGTGGATTTTGGCATAGATCTTCTTTCGGATACTCAACCTATTTCTATTCCTCCTTACCGTATGGCCCCGACTGAATTAAAGAAGTTGAAGGATCAATTGAAAGACTTGTTGGAGAAAGGTTTTATCAGACCAAGTATCTCCTCTTAGGGTGTTCCTGTGTTGTTTGTAAGAAAGAAGGATGGGCAGCTTCGAATGTGCATTGACTATCGACAATTAAATAAGGTGTAACAACCCAAAAAAACTTTAACTTCATAATGGTTGGTCAAGGGTAGTGTTGAACTTTTCATGGTAGAATTTTAGTAGTCATGGGTTGTATTTAAGTGGCCGAATTTAAGGGAATCGTTTTGGTGGAAGGTTGTAAGGCCGTTTAGGTAGAATTGAATTTGAGAGGTCATATCTTTTGTTACGTGATTAACTCTATGGGATTCTATATATCAAATCGAATCTCTTTGAGATATCTTCACAACACAACTAGTTTCACTCAATTCGGAGTTCGTATGTGAAAGTTATGGTCCCTGCAGTGGGACTGCCCGTAATTGGAAGTATGCTAGAAAAGGGTTCCGGATTGAGGTCTAAGTATGGGACCACGGACCGTTTGGTGGTCTATGGTCCATGGTGGCCTCCGTGGGTTGGTCCAGTATGATCCCAAGGGTAGGGACCAAGCCTTTGTCCAAGTATAGTCTCACGGACCACTTCACGGCTCGTGTGAACCTTCACAGTATGTGAAGGGTCCCGTGAGTTGGTCTAGAGCGTTGGCCAAGGTTCGGAGCTGGACTCCGGACCAAGTGATACTCCACAGATTAGTACACAATCCGTGTGCAGCTACATGATTCGTGAGGCCCTTCGAGAGTTGGTCCAGAAAGTCCCCCAGAGTTCAAGTCGAAGTCGAGGCCAAGTGTGATCCCACGAGTAGGACAACGACCAGTGATGTCACGACCCAGATAGGGGCCTAGATGTGACATGGCAAAGAAGACCCCGAAAGCTCTCGATCAAGCCATCATATCATCATTACACACATCATCAATTCGGATATGCAGAAACTAAACACATAACACATAAGCTCTAAGGGATTCGGGACTTGGGACTCAATCTATGGGGACAATATCGAGAATGGGACAAACATGCATAAACGTAGTACATAATAATAATCTCTAAGGGTAAAGGAAAATAGGATTTCCACTATGGGGGCACACCGAGATTATGGGATGTTCCACATAAGCACAAAATCAATCAAGAATCCCAAAATACATATCATGAGCATAATAGGAGAGCATTTTCATAGTCCAAGCTAAATAGCATCGTTTACATAACCAAAATAGTCAACATATAAGTCAATCGTAAAAGAGTCTAGAATGGTCCAACAATGCCTCTATATAGATGAGTGGGGCCTCGACAAGTTTGAGGCTCACCCTCAAGACATAAAAAAATAAATAAAATAACATAAAATCTAGAATAGACGATGGCTATTGCCCATGAACAAAAGGGCTCACCACTAGCAAAGTCTTCTCAAATGATCAAGCGTCGTCCGGTAGAATGTAAATATCATCTTC
This sequence comes from Solanum aculeatissimum, assembly GCA_038996855.1. NCBI lineage: Eukaryota > Viridiplantae > Streptophyta > Magnoliopsida > Solanales > Solanaceae > Solanum > Solanum aculeatissimum. The sequence goes on along the minus strand of JBCEWC010005977.1, from coordinate 2,081 downwards.
GGTCCCTACATGGTTAGATCATGTAGAACAAGAATATGGGTAAGCACAATCAAGCACTAAGTATGTGGGCATGCAATGCACGTGATAATATGCCCTGACCAAGCAACATGACAAGGGGACAAGTGATACAAAATAATGCACGTAGCCAAAGAATAATATAACAAGATGCTATGTCATGATGGATGAGATTCAACCGTAAGATCAATATAAAGCGGGGATGTGACCTCAACCGATAATATGAAAAGACCCGAGCTAACCATTGCCCGGATCCAGACTACTCACCAAGTAGTACCCTAATCACCCTTGAAATAAGGGGAAACATGCAAGTCATCCCGTATAGGGAGAAAACCCCATGGTGGCAGATGGTTTGACGGAAAGGAGTATGGACCCTATGGAGATAGTCCACCCGCCTCTAATCTCTCAGTACTAAGTCTCATCCCACGGGAATATGCATAGGTACACACGATTTCAACATAGGAAGACTTACATTCACTTTCAAAACATGCATCATTAGTCAAAACAACCCATAGTTCAAATCATGTTCATGTAAAGGCTATCAAGAGTTTACAATCGTTTTCAAGATCAATCCATGTCAATGCAATAAGAGTAGCTAATGTATATAGCTTATCATATCAAGCACCCAAAACATGTCAATATGGTGCAAGCACCCAATATGCTCAAAGAGCCATGGCAAGGAGACTATGTGATCACAAGTCCTAACATAACATTTGAAACATGAGTTTATCAAGTGTTTTAATCTTAAGAATAACCATGCATATGCCATGAATGATGATCAAGAACATGGGTAATGTAATCTAAGCTTAAATTCATAATTTGAAAGGTAAGTCATCATAAATCATGCAGAAATCCATAAATAAGTCATAAAACAAGTTACCCATGCTTAATTGAATCCTGAAAGGGACATGCAAGTTGAACTTTAAGGGTTTCCATGATCATTCATAAATTCAAGCTTAAAATCATGTTTAAATAACCTAAAAACTACAACACACAATTTTCAAGACTAAACTACATCAATAATGGAAGAACCCATAACTTAATTGAAAGCTTAAAATCAAAATTTAAAGAGTTAGGGTTCTTGGATCTTCAAGGATGAAAGAAGATCCTTGAATCAAATCCCACATACCTTAATTTCACCAAAGGAATTGCAAAGTCAAACTTAGTCAAGGTCATCTTCCCCAATTTCTTCAAGGTTTCTTCAATGGAGGCCAAGAGGATTTTAAATTCTTAAAGTGAATAGAGGAGGCTTAGAATAGATGAATGAGGGTTTAGGTCTTGATTTAGGGGTTTTGGGGACCTTAGGATACCTAAAAGGGGCTTAGGGAATTACTAAATAACGAAATTACCATTAATGAAACGTACTTTTAATTTCCAAGAAGAGTCAAACGAAGCTGCTATAGTTTCCGTCAAAGTCACACACGGTCCGTTCAAATGCACCATCAGACAACACTTAGCCAATTTTTCAACGTGAACTCTTGGAGGACTTTCTGGACCACTTGATGAGAGGATTCACGGACCGTGTGGCTTCACAAGGATCGTGTACTGGTCTGTGGAGCCACACTTGGCCCAAGAATCAACTTCCAAATCAATCCAAGCTTCTGCCCCACTTGACGGGCCATTTGACGAACCTTTCAAAGGCTCACGGACCGTGGGGTGGTCCGTGGGCCATGATTTGTGTTTTAGGGTGGTTACTGGCCACCCCCAACTCACTGGGCCTTGGAACAGACACCCACATGGACCGTTCCAAAGCTCACAGTCCATGGCCCTTGCCTTGGGCCCTTTTCAGGGCCTATCTCCAATGTTTTCTGAATTTCAAGCAGCCCACTGTTTAGGCCATAACTTTCTCATCCGAACTCTGAATCAAGTGAAACCAGTTGCGTACGAAGCTAACGCAAAGAGCTTCAATTTGATGTGTAGTAGCCTACACTGTTCAATCGGCATCAAAAGTTATGCTATCTCAAAGTCTACTTTCCAAACAACCCCTCTAGGCCACCAAATGATCTGTTTTGCATTCAGCCACTTAAACTCAACCCGTGGCTACCAAAACTCAACCATGACCAGTA
>JBCEWC010005976.1:0-23923 GCA_038996855.1 Solanum aculeatissimum | reverse complement strand
TACTATATTTATTATAATCAATATTTAATATTATTCAAAATAATAATATAATAATTGAAGGAAAAGACGATTTTGTCAAAAGATAAGTCTTTTAATAAAGGGCAAAAAGTTCAAATAACATTTCTAAAGGTCTTCACACTTTTAATATAGTATAGATTATATTCAAAGGTGATTTGGTAAAATTACCCCTATCATTTACCACTTCTTAATAGATTGAAGGCCATAATAATTTGGAGGAATATATCAATATCAACTACTCCCTCCGTCCATCATTACTTGACCCCTATACTATTTTAGGATGTCCAACAATACTTGTCCAGTTTATGAAATCAAAAGATAATTTTACACTTAGTTCCTAATTTACCCATTGTCATTAATTATAATTATTTCCCTATTACATTTTTCAATACGTTATATTAATTATATTCAAATGGTGATTTGGTAAAATTATCTCTATCATTTACTACTTCTTAATTCCTATGCCAAGTCAATAGGGGCCAAGTAAAGATGGATAGAGAGAGTAGTAGTTTACGATTATAACACATTTTTTATGTGTTCTATATACTGACAAAATGACTCATGAATTTGGATGAATCTATCAATATAATTTCTTCAGTTGGGACCATATATTTGATGTGTGGTAGCTAGAATTTGTATTGCAATTGTCAAACTAGCCCTCACCAATCCATACCCCCCCTCCCCCCCAAAAAAAAACATGAAAAATGTGTTGTACTTTCTTGGGAACAAATTTAAGGAGGATAAAAATATCATCAATTATTTTGGTAGAGTGATATGTATTTTTTCATATTTAATTAGAAAAATTATTTTCTCTGTTTTATTTTATGTGGCATTGTTTGATTCGTCACATGTTTAAAAAAAAAGAATACTTTTACCATATAAAACGGGATGAAGGAAGTACCTAACTACACAAACATTCCTACCATAAATATTAATCCATTCTATAATTTGAAATAATTACACATTGTCTTACTAATCAATAATTTCATATCAGGTTTCAAGTTTGATGCATGACTCGTTCATATTTCAAGTTTGATACATGTATCAAAGATATCATATACATTTATGATTTATCTTTGACACTAGATACACAGGAAAAGAGGCAAGCGAGAGAGTAGTGTATCGTAGATACATGTGAATCACAACAGTTACATGTATCTGAGATACCATACATGTATATGGGATACTAAATATATTCCAGATACGTTTTCAAATACATTCTAAAAACATATACCTAGGGAGAGAGAAGAGCGAGAGAGTCGGTGAATCCTACATACATATATCGGGAATATAAGATACATTCCAAATACAATTTGAAATACATAACATAGGCCGAGAGTAGACTAAGAGAATCAGAATATATATATATATATACACATACTAGATGAATGCAAATCACGTTTGGAAGCAGCGTAGCTGAAATAAGTTACACCTAATTTGATTCACATGTATCAAAGATACATGTATTTGAGTGCATCAGATACATGTACCTGATGAAGTAAATGTTGGGTTTAAGTAGTAAGGTATGATTTGGAAATGAATATTGAAAGAATAAGGAAATGTGAGGGGGGGGGGGGGGGGAGGCAACAAGAAAGGGAAATAAAGAGTCATTTCTCCCTCATTGGTAAGATAGAGGAAACGTTTTGTCCTTATATTAGGAAACACTTCCTTTAATTCTAAAAGAGTCAAGTAGAGGGGACCCCCCTCGCGCCATCGTCGCTCGCTCGACTCGGCTTTGCCTTTGGCAAATGATGTGATTGATTGATTGATCAATTTCAAAATTATTTACTAATTAAATTAATTTACGGATTATTTATTAATTAAGTTAACACACAAAATTATTTTAACTAAGTTTTAAAATTTACACATAAATTGTTCCTTTGGAACAAACACCTTTGTATACCATGCATGTTCTAAACAGATGAGACTATTCTGAAAAGGTGAATTCACGTTCAATATTGGCTATAAATAGAGACCCTTTCTGCATTTTCCAGACATGAATTTCCTCCTCTTCTGCAAACATTTTCTTACAAATAAAAATTTTAGTCTGTATGTGAATCAGTTGCTGGTTTTGAGTTCGTTGCCATTACAAGAGTTTGAGGTACCACCACTTTTATAATAGGTTATCTATTTTATCCTGGGAGGAAACAATCCACAACTTAAGGTACAGTGAGGGGATTAAATTTCTTAAGGACACACAGTGAATTTTGTGGACTAAGATAGTTTTACATATTTATGTTTTTATATTCTTTTTATGCATTGCTATGAAATACAGGAATAACAATAAAGGTGATACAAAAAAATAATTTTAAAAATTAAATAAAGGCACATAATTAGATCTTAAACAAGTAAAATTTGTATTATTTACTACTCTATTTAATTAGAGATTTCAAATTCGAACCATGAATATATAAAAGACTTTTTAGTATTAATTTTGATTAATTGAACTTCACATCGAATATCAGATATTGAATGCGAAGAGGAAATTACACTGAGTGTCCCAAAAATGGATTGGTCTTGATTTTTTACCCCGAATAAAAAAGGTGTTATAAAAATACCATTTTTTAATTTTAAGTTGACCAAATTACTTTTCTGCCTTTTCTTTTCTTGCCCATGAGGCATAAGTAGGTCTTGCCTCATAGCATAGCTCAAAACTTATATTGAGCACAATGGTGCAACATCTTGGCCTCACAGTGCATGATATCTGTCATATCTGCAACAAACCCGAAACCATTCACCATATATTCCTCGAATGCTCCACAGCCTGTAAACATTGGAAGAAGCTAGAAAATACCCATCTTATTGACACAATCAACCAAGAACGTAACTAGAACTGGCTAATACACCTTCTTTCCCTAACCACTCCCGCCACAATAAGATCAATATCATGGAAAGAATTTTTTCCATTTCTATTTTGAGGCATCTGGCTAAAAAGGAATGAAAACACATATCAGAACCAAAAACAATATATCAACCATTAAAATATCATGTTCCACAGAACGACATACCTCTCGCTAAACAAACCCTCTCACCTTCTAAGACATAATACACCAATTCGAACACAATGGTTACCGCCTATCAAAGGTTACAAACTAAATAGCAATGGAGCATACAAAAAAAACCTTGATGAAGGGAGGATGGGAGGAGTAATCACTAATCAGAGATGAACAACGCAACTGGATAACAGGTTATTTTAGCAACCAACACTTAGGAAACCACATAAAAGTTGAATTGCTTGCACTCATTCAGGGTCTACAAACTGCAAAATCCAAGCATCTGGCCCCTCTAGAAATTAATGTGGATTGCAAGGAACTTATTGATATAATTAAAAATGATCACCCGTCATATGCTAACATGATCTTTACTGTAGGATACTTCTCCAACAGCTGGGGAATCCTCCACTGCTGCATAGCTACAGGAAGACTAACAGGGTGGCTAACACACTAGCAAAAGAGGGAGCGAAAATTACGGGAGATTAAGTATTTTTTTGCTTAGCAGTTCCTCCTGTGTGTGTAGCAAAAATTTTGAAATCAGACAAAAAAGGAACTCTTTTTTTTAGGTCGCAAAGGCTACGAAACTTATGTATTAGTACTCCTCCCTCCTCTATTATAGGCTCTAAACTGCCACTCTCATGTAATGACACATATTAATATAATATATTAATTCTGTTTTTTCACAAAAAATAATAATCTTGCTCATGGGGCATAAGTTACTCTTGTTATTGCCTCTAAGTCAAGTGTTTTAGTGTATTTGATAAGGTATACTTACATTCAACATCGTAAGATCTTGCCTTAACTTTTTTTTTAAACTTATACCAATTATTGTGTTAGATCCATAATTAAAATACGATTTTTTTTTGATAAATGTCTTTTTCAATAAATAACTCAAAGGCAAGAGTTATAACATGTTCAATAAGTTATACTTACATTTAAAGGTGCAAGATCTTGCCCATCAGACATAAGCAGGTATTGCCTCAAATGGAAGAGTTATAGCATATCTTAGAAATTATACTGAGCACAATAGTGTAACATCTTGCCCATGAGGCATAAGTTACTCTTGTTGTTGCCTCTAAGTAAGGGTTTTAGTGTTTCTGATAAGTTATACTTACATTCAACAGTGTAAGATCTTGCCTATAAGACAGAAATTAATTTTCTGAAATAGTTAAGGGGCAATTTTGTCTCAAAATAAATTTTTAAAGAAATTAGGAACATTTTTGCAAAGCCACCCTTATTAAGAATATTTTATCAACACCATCCCCTAAAAATAATATTTGCCAACTGCGAAACTAAAAGAAAAGTAAACAAAAATAATGGTATGTATACAACTTTTAGATACTTTACAATTATAACACATTTTTTATGTGTTCTATATACTGACAAAATGACTCATAAATAAAAATATTTCATTACCCAAAAAAAAAAAAATTCATTTTGGGACCATATCTCTTTTACTTTTTTTTGCCTCTTTTTTTTTAATTGTCATATTCAACTTTTTAAGAATTAATTTTTAAAACTAAATTAATTTAATATTTAAAAATAAAAATTTGTATATTCAAAAATTCTATACAAAGTACTATAAGTTATAATATTTTTCATATCAATATGATAAAAAAATACATTTTAAAATATTAATATCAAAGTTTATACTGTTTTAAACAAAAAAAAGTAACTATAAAATTATTATTAATTTGTCATTTAAATAGCTTATTGTAAGTATTTTTTTTGAAAATGGTCATTATATATACTCATGTAAGATATCAAATACGCTCTCCATCTCAAGTGATATATTTAGCTATTCGAGATTTAAATTATGCAAACTTTAATTTACATTTTAAAAAATAATTTTGTATTATATTAACACAAGAAGAATTGCATTATCACATATTTTTTGAACATTCAAAAAAGGTTAAAAAATTTAATAAGTATAGACTGGAGGAAGTAGTAAATTACACATGTATTTATTAATTTCATAATAAATGCAATTTTTGCTCAATAAGTGAAAATTATTAACATTAATTGAAACAAAGGAAGTAACTGAATATTCAGATCTAAAGAGAAAATGCAATATCCGTGATTGAAAGGCATAATAATTAGGAACAATATATCAATAGTAAGTATCAATAACAATAACATATCCAATGGAATCTCACAAGTGAGGTTCGGAAAGGGTAGAATGTACGCAAACCTTATCACTACCTCATAGAGGTAGAGAGACTAATTCTTGGAAACTCTCGTCTCAAAAACCCATAAGCAGAATAAACTAGATATGAAAAAAAGGAAAGGAAAGGAAAGGAAAAAGAAACAGAAAGAGCAACTAATAACGATGCGTACATGATAGTATGTAAATACGATACAATTGACATATATAAGACAGGTAATGACAACACAGGATATAAAGACACGACAAATTCTACTACCCTACTATACCCCATGGCCATACATCAACCTAATCCTACTAACCTATTAGTCTGTTACTCTAATTCGCGACCTCCACTCCTTCCTATCTAAGGTCATGTCCTCGGTAAGATCAAGTTTCACCATATCGTGTCTGATCACCTCCCCCCAATACTTCTCCAGTCTACCTCTACTCCTCTGTGTAACTCCTAAATCTAACCTCTCCCACCTCCTAACAGGAGCATCAGTACTTCTTTTCTGCACGTGTCCAAACTATCGTAGTCTCGCTTCCCTCATTTTGCCAGCCACAGGGTAGGGGCGTGCATCGGTTGGTTCGGTTTGATTCGATTTTATACATTATCAGTTCGGTTTATCAGTTTTTGATTTTTTAATATGCTAAACCAGTAACAAACCAACAAAATAATTTTTATCGGTTTTCAGTTTATAGATTTTAAATCCTTAACGGTTTGATTTTTGGTTTACCCGATAAGGAATGTAATGAGAATTTGAATTAATAAAAGCAGATGGATTATAAAAAAGTAAAGACTAAAAACTAAATACTAAAGTGGGTAACTAATCACTTAAGTATGGTAAAAATTAAATAGGTAAAGTACTACTATAGTGTCCTATTACTATTAAATTACTAATATTTAATTTTCACGAAGGGGTAAAATAATAAATTATTATAATCTTATTGGGTTATCGGTTTACCCAATTACTCAATAGTAAAAATCGTTATCGAATCGATAACCCAATAAATTTTTTTTCAAAATCATTAAAAACCCGATAACCTAATAACCCAATAACAATAAACCAATAACGTTTCTATCAGTTCGATTTATCGATCAGTTCAATTTTTGCATACCCCTACACATGGGCCACCTCTAGCTTCTCCCGAATGGTCTCATTCCTAATCTTATCACTTCTGGTATGTCCACACATCCATCTCAATATCCTCATCTCCACGACCTGCATCTTCTGAACATGTAAAATTTTTGATTGACAAACACTCAACCCATACAACGAATACGGTCTAATCATCATCCTATAAAACTTATCTTTGAGTTTAGGTGATATCACACATTTTTCACTAACCTAATTTTTATATGTATTTTTATTTAAATCAACTAAAATGCACATAGGATTTGAAGCTAATAATACATTAAAAACTTTGGCTAAACAGGTTAGAAGTTTCCTCATCAAAATTGAAGTCTGTTTTCTGAAGTGAAAGGCAAAACAAGAAGGCAAAACAAGAATGCATGAGCTGGGCATAATATGGTTTAAGCCGAAAAAATTGATTGAACTAAATTTTTTTAAATTTTGGTTTCAATTTTTCGGTTATTCGATTCGGTTTAAGTTTGAAATTTCAAAATTTTGATAATTCGGTTCGGTTTTCAGTTTTAAAATAATTAAATTCGGTTAATCGAAAAATCGAATTAAATATTTTTTTTAAAAATTAAATAAATTTCTAATTTCCTACTAAGTCCATTTGAATAGTCCACACTCCATAGGCCTAATTCTCAAACTCAATACTTATAGCCCATATCAAAAATCAAATTAACATCCTCTTCGAATTTCTAAATATCTAAATAAATTTTAAAATTCTAATTCTAAAATCACAACACAAATTAAATTAATTTTAAAATTCTAATTCCTAAACCCAATCTGGAATTATGAAATAGTTAAATTAATTACAACATATTAAAATTTTTTGCATTAATATACTGATGTTATGAAATGACTGCCTAAGTTTTTTGTTATGTATTTAGAGTGTGTTTGTTATTTTCCTTCAGTATTTAGTTGAAAGATTCTTAGTTTCTTAGTCTACTAAAAATAAATTTATTCAATTAATCTAACAAATCGAAAATCAAATCGAAATAAACCGAACTGAAATTGCAAAAACCGAACTAAACCGAATTTATTTTAGTTTGATTTGGATTGACATTTTCACTAAACCAAAAATTGAAAAATCGAACCGAATTTTGTAAACCGAACCGAACCGACCGAACGCCCAGCCCTAATTTTTTTGGGCTTGTTTTAAGTTAATCTAATTTATTTAAGCTCAAATAATTTTTAAGCGATGTGATTATTAATCCACTCATTTATTAACTCAATTACTTTAACTCCTCCCTGTAAATTCAGCTCAACACCCATTTGACATTTCAAGCACAACTATCAAAAAAGAAAGTAGTGGTGGTGAGATAATGCCGCCTGTATAATTAATTTTAGGATAAAATATAAAAATATTTTTAATTTACATTTGATTGAAGATATTAGATAGTGATGAAATAAGTTATTCATATACATAGTGGGATAATTTATCTTGGGATTATAATTTACTCCCAATCAAATCAACCCCTAACTAATCGTTTGATTGGGAGTAAATTATCCTGAGATTAATTATTTTAGGACAATTTATCTTGGGATAAGTTATTCCACTATATATATGGAATTACTTATTTTATTACTAAGAAGTCATTTGGTTTGAATACATGTTATGATAGGATTAGTTGTGATGAGATGAATTATGATGAGATTATTTCTTATTGAGTGTTTAATTTATTGCATTCAAAATAACAAGCATTATATAAATTTTAAGAACAAATTATTTGTTTACAGAAATACCCTTTATGAATGCGAAAAATGATGTATAAAAAGAGTTTAAAGAGATATCTTTATCATTTACCTATTTTATCTCGGAATAAGTTATCCCAGGATTACAATACCATCCAAGGGGAGGGATAACTTATCCCAGACTTACCAATCAAACAATAAATAGTGTGGCACTATAATTTAATCGTAGGACTATTTGATGTTATCCTTCACACTAAACAATCCATAAGATATCAATAGTGGGATAAATAATTCCATAACCATCTAATACCTCCAACCAAATACAAAATAAAAATAATTCTATATTTTATCGTGTAATTATTATATCTTATACCTCAAACCAGACGACTCCTTTAAAGTATAAACTGAATTAGACACAAGTGTATTTCAACAACAAAAATGTGTGGTGGTTTTTGAAAGAAGAACAAAATTTGTCAGGTAATGAGGTGCTGACTGTCTATAAATATCCCTGTGGAATCAGATAATTTTAATACATCACTACTTGGATTTCTTCTTTAATTTGTATTATTTCAAAGCAATATTAATATTATAATGGAAGGAAAGAATATGCTCAAGTTGTCTCACATGGTTGCTTTCTTGCTTCTTGCATCACGTACGTTGTTAATTAATTAGCCCCTTTTTATGTATATTTCTACTTATTTCATTTATTCAGATAATAATTAAAATTATTATCACTAAAGAATATAATAGATAATAGTGGCGTAATAAGAAATTTTAGATTGTGAATTTTGAATTTATAAAGTTTAAGCTAGATAAAAGTTATTGAATATGTCGAACCCTGACAAAAGGAATGGTATTTCTTTATTCATAATTATCAGAATTCTCGAGTTCAGTCGAGCCCTAAAAATGGAGAAATACCTATTGTATATGGAGCATTTTCCAACTAATTAAGTAAGTCACAAATTAATTATGTATTTTATTAATTGCAGTGTTTCAACCTCTGATGGCACGTTATTTGAGTAATGGAAAAGAAGCATTGCGATTTTCGGTGGAACCAGATACCTGTGAAGGTTTAATTTCCCCTTTTTAAATCTACTTTTGAAATATTATTAATATTATTGTTTTATTTTTATTATCTAAGGATCTATCAAAGCATTTGAGATAAAAATAAGATCCACGTACACTCTAATCTCTATTCTCTTCACATCTCATTTATAGGATTATACTGAATATTTTACGTTTAAAATGTACTTTTTTTTTTTTTTAGTTTCATGCCTGAACCAATAGGTGTGCAAGTTTCCTATCTGAACAATCACCAACTATTATCAAAATTAGCGCACCTCAATAATTATTTGTTCCCTTTTTCTACTGAAAATATCAACATATCATTGAGGTGTGTTTTGAGAACAATTGATAGTAGAGGTGTACTAACTTTGATAAATAATTGGTGACAATTCAGATAAAACACTCACACATCAGATAGTTTATTTTAGATATGAAATTTTAAAAACATGATACAATGACCCTACACTCTATTTACTATACTCTCTACTCTTTCTTCTTGTACATTTATTTCACATAATGTTTGTTTGTTTGTATGTTTTGATTATAGGAAAGCACTCATGGCCTGAACTTGTTGGGGAACCATTAAGGAAAGCTAAGGAAATCATTGAAAAGGAAAATCCTGCAGCCCAAGTTGTTGTTCTGTACCCTTTTATGGTGATGCCATTAAACTATGTATGTGGTAGAGTTTTTGTTGTTGTTAATTGGAAGCTCATTGTTCAAACTATTCCCTCTATGGAAGTTTGTTGTTGGGTGGCAACTCAAAAGAAGGCTTAATTATTATGGAAGATCTAGAATAAGCAACATCAACAAATAAGAACTACTATGATGTGATAGGAGTACTAGTCCTATATTGTACTCTTCATGTACTCTACTATTTCAATATAAATAAATAAAGTGTGGCTTATTCATATTATATATTTAATTTTATTTGTCCGGTGTTTGGATATAGAATGTAGGAATCAAAATTAAATATTTAATTTGTTTGTCTATGTTACATCCTAGAAATTATCAAAATATCCCTAGACAAAAGATTGCTCACAACACATCATCTCAAATTTTTTTGGTAAATTCGAGGCCGGAATATCAACTAAGACGAAAAATTATATGGGGGAGTGATCTCAGATAAATTTTAGGCCAACCAGATCAAAATATGACTTTTTCAGAGCAAAATTGCACAACCAGAAGGTTATGCGACGCGGACCTACTCCGTCATAGTTCATTTTTATACTTTATTCATAAAACGCAGTGGACAAGTGTGATTTACATAAATAAGCATAAAACACACTCAATTAGTGTGATTTATGCCTTATTTTATAGAAAAACATATTTTGAATGTGTTATATATATATATTTTCTGTAAAACAATGAACTGAAATGGAACAAGTCTGCATCGCAACTTGCTCCATCATAGTACTTGATGTTCAGTTTTAAAAGCAAGGGTATTCAAGTCTTTTTTTCACCCATCCTAAACTAAAACCCTGTCGTTTTGAGGTGGTTCATTCTCTTTCACTTTCACGTGTTTCATTTAGAGAAAAACAATTAGGGAGAAAAGGGAAGAGCTAGGGCTTTAGAAAATCTCTCAAATTCTTCAAGAAAATTCGTGTCCAAGTATGTAAGACTCCTCAAAAATTGTTTTAAGTTCATTTTCCTATTGATAGACTATTAGTTTCTGCTCAAATTGAACTTCCGCATTATCATTGTACTTCATAAGTTGAACTTCTAATATAGGTTGAGATTTGTATCGTTGGTTCGTCTACTTAGGAGGTTAGATGTGGGTGTCACTCAATACCCATTTTGGGTCGTAACAGAGATAGACACTTCATAGATGAATTTTTGGGACTTTCACTTAGAAAATCTTAAATATTTTTTAAAAATAAAATACGTGTTTCAATATAATTTTAAATTTAAAAAATTTAACTGTTTGAGTTTCAACCTCCAAATATAATGAAAAAATGATAGTCATTTTATTTTTATAAAATTCTTAATAATTCCTCTTATTTATTTCCTTATAGAAATACAAAAAGAAGAAACAATTTTTTCAATTACTTATAAAATATCAGAGATATCTAAAGAATAAATACATGGTAGGTAGAAAAAATTGGATTCACATGCAACTTAGTAGATTGAAGGTCATAATAATTTGGAGGAATATATCAATATAAACTAGTACTTTACAATTATAACACATTTTTTATGTGGTATGATCTATATACTGACAAAATGATTCATAAATAAAAGAGATAAATATAAAAAACTGTCACGATTCAAAAATGGACTTGATGATACTTATCTAATCCATCAAGACAAGTAAGTCATCAACATATTACATAATTAATTAAAATAATATAATTAATAAATAATTTATTTGATTCTTAAACTTAGAAAACTATCATATAAATTCTATTTTTAAAGAGAAAATTACACTGAGTACCCTCAAAATGGATTGATCTTGATTTTTTTACCTCCAATAAGAAAAATATTACAAATATACCCATTTTTCAATTTTAAGTTGATCAAATTACATTTTTGTCCTTTCCTTTCTTGCCCATGAGACATAAGTAGGTATTGCCTCAAAGGCAAGAGTTATAGCGTCAGAACTTATACTGAGCAAAATAGTGCAGCATCTTGCCCATGAGGCATAAGTAGGTATTGCCTCAAAGACAAGAGTTATAGCGTAACTCACTACTTATACTGAGCAAAATAGTGCAACATCTTGCCCATGAGACATAAGTTACTCTTGTTGTTGCCTCTAAGTCAAGTGTTTTAGTGTATCTGATAAGTTATACTTATCAATAAGTTATACTTACATTCAAAGGTGCAAGATCTTGCCCATCAGGCATAAACAAGTATTGTCTCAAAAGTAATAGTTATAACATATCTCAGAAATTACACTGAGCACAATAGTGTAACAGCTTGCCCATGAGGCATAAATTACTCTTGTTGTTGTCTCTAAGTCAAAGATTTTAGTGTTTCTAATAAGTTATACTTACATTCAATAGTGTAAGATCTTGCTTATAAGGTAAAAGTTAATTTTATGAATAGTTGAGGGACAATTTTATCTCAAAATAAATTTTTAAAGAAATTAGGGGCATTTTTGCAAAACCACCCTTATTGAGGACATTTTATCAACACCATCCCCTAACTCATTTTTAAAAACTTAAAATTTTATATTCCAACAATAACACATAAACTAAGATAAATGAAATAATTTTTACTTGTAAATTAACATACAATAATAATAAAATATGAAAAACAAGTAAAACGAAAGTTTCTGTATTCCTTTGCACAAAAAAAACATTGGATTAAAATCTTAAATTTGGACCATATATTTAGTGTGTGGTACCTAGATTGCAATTGTCAAACCGGGCCCCCACCCTAAAAATTATGAAAAATGTGTTATATTCCTATTATAAATACTAATCCACTCTATAATTTAAAATAATTACACATTATCTCACTAATTAATAATTTCATATTAAATTTCAAGTTAGATACACGACTCATTTATATTTCAAGTGAGATACATGTATCAAAGATACTATATACATGTATCTTTGATATCAGATACATAGAAAGAGAGGCAAGCAAGAGAATTTGTATCACAGATACATGTGAATCACAATAAATACATGCATCTGGGATACCATACATGTATATGGGATAACAAATATATTCCAGATACGTTCTGGAAATATATACATAGGGAGAGAGTTGAGTGAGAGAGTCGATGTATCCTAGATATATGTATCAGGGATATCGAATACATTCCAAATAGATTTTAAAATACATAACATAGGGAGAGAGGAGACTAAGAGAGTATATATATCGTAGATGCATGCGAATCATGCTTGGAAGTCCTAAACTAAAAAAAATTGTATTATTTACTACTCTAATTAATTAGAGATTTTAAATTCAAACCATGAATATATAAAAGAGTACTTAATATAATTTTTGATTAATTTATATTATCTTATCGCTAAGGAGTTGTTTGGTTTAAATACAAGTCATGATGTGATTAATTATGATGGGATAAATAATGATGAAATTATTTTTTATTGAGTGTTTGATTTGTTGTATTCAAAATAATAAGCATTATATAAATTTTATGAAAAATGATTTTGACATGACGACTTATGTAATGGTCGACCTTCCTACTAGAATGTCTTCTTGGTCGAAGAGCACCTTTTTTACTGGTAAGGACGTAGGAAACGAAAGAACTTGCGCGAAGGATATAAAAATATCTTTGATAAACGTGAAAAGCGTGATGTATAAAAAATATTTAAAAATATATTCTTATTATTTATCTACTTTATCTCGAAATAAATTATCTGGAATAGTAGACCCTAGTGTATTTCAACAACAAAAATATGTGGTGATTTTTGAAAGAAGAACAAATATGTCAGGTAATGAGGTGCTGACTGTCTATAAATATCCCTGTGGAATCAAATAATTTTAATACATAATTACTTGGATTTCTTCTTTGTATTATTTCAATATTATAATGGAGGGAAAGAGTATGCTCAAGTTGTCTCACATGGTTGCTTTCTTGCTTCTTGCATCACGTACGTTGTTAATTAATTAGTTTTATGTATATTTCTACTTATTTTATTTATTCAGACAATAATTAAAATTATTATCACTAAAGAATATAATAGATAATAGTGGCGTAATAAGAAATTTTAGATTGTGAATTTTGAATTTATAAAGTTTGAGCTAGATAAAAGTTATTGAATATATCGAATTCTGACGGAAGAAATGGTATTCCTTTATTCGTAATTATCAGAATTCTCGAGCTCAATAGAGCCCTAAAAATGGAGAAATCCCTATTGTATATGGAGCATTTTCCAACTAATTAAGTTAGTCACAAATTAATTATGTATTTTAATTTCAGTGTTTCAACCTCTGATGGCACGTTATTTGAGTGATGGAAAAGAAGCATTGCGATTTTCAGTGGAACCAGATACCTGCGAAGGTTCAATTTCCCCTTTTCAAATCTACTTTGAAATAGTATCAATATTATTGTTTTATTTTTATTATCGAAGGATCTATGAGATAAAAATAAAATCTATGTGCACTCTAATCTCTATCCTCTTCACATTCCATTTATACGATTATATTGGTTATTTTACATTTAAAATGTATCTTTTTTTTAGTTTTATGTTTGAACTATCAGGTGTGCGAGTTTCTTATCTGAACAATCACCAACTATTATCAAAATTAACACACCTCAATAATCAATTGTTCCTTTTTCCTACTGAAAATATCAACATATCATTCAGGTGTGTTTTGAGAACAATTGATAGTTGAGATATATTAAATTTTAATAAATAATTGGAAATAATTCAGGTAGGACACTCACGCATCAGATAGTTCAGATACTCTCTACTCTTTCTTCTTGTACATTTATCTCACATAATGTTGGTTTGTATGCTTTGATTATTAACTTTTTTGTCATATTTATAATTATAGGAAAGCACTCATGGCCTGAACTTGTTGGGGAACCATTAGAGAGTGCTAAGGAAATCATTGAAAAGGAAAATCCTGCAGCCCATGTTGTTGTTCTGTACCCTTTTATGCCAAGGCCATCAGACTATGTATGTGGTAGAGTTTTTGTTGTTGTTAATTGGAAGCTCATTGTTCAAACTATTCCCTCTATGGAAGTTTGTTGTTGGGTGGCAGCTCAAAAGAATGCTTAATTATTATGGAAGATCTAGAATAAGCAACACCAACAAATAAGAACTACTATGATGTGATTGGAGTACTAGTCCTATATTGTACTCTACTATTTCAATATAAATAAATAAAGTGTAGCTTATTCATATTATATATTTAATTTTGTTTGTCAGATGCTTGACTTGACCTAAAATTAGAAAAGTAAAACAGACTTTTTAATCTTATGATCAGTCTTATATAAGCTAAAGATATATAGAATGTAGGAATCAAAATTATATATTTAATTTGTTTGTCTACGGTACACCTTAGAAATTATCAAAATGCCCCCATACAAAAGATTGCTCGCATAACGCATCGTTCCAAATTTTTTTGGCAAATTCAAGGCCGGAATATCGACCAAGGTAAAAAATTCTATGATGAAGTGGTCTCAGATGAATTTTAGGTCAACCAGATAAAAAGATGATTTTTTTCAGAGCAAAATTGCACAAACAAAAGGTTATGCGACGCGGACCTGCTCCGTCATAGTTCATTTTTATTCTTTATTCATAAAACGAAATTGAGTGCGATTTATGCCTTATTTTATAGAAAAACATATTTTGAATGCGTTTTATATTTTCTGTCAAAAAGTGAACTGAAATGGAACAAGTTTGCATCGCGGACTTGCTCCATCACAGTACTTGATGTTCAGTTTTAAAAGTAAGGACATTCAAGTCTTTTTCCCACCTATCCTAAACTAAAACCTCGTGGTTTTCACCCTAAAATTAGTAACCTCTCATTCTCTTTCACTTTCATGTACTTCATTCAGAGAAAAGGGAAGAGCTAGGGCTTGAAAAAATCTCTTAAATTCTTCAAGAAAATTTGTACCCAAGTATGTAAGGCTCCGCAAAAATTATTTTAAGTTCATTTTCCTACCGATAGACTATTAGTTTCTGCCCAAATTAAACTATGGATTGAGTTCAAGTGTTTTTCTCTTATTTTGAGTAAATTCCTTGAGTTATATACCTATGTTTTTAAAGTGAATACTGCAATACATTACTCTATTGTCAAGTTAAGCTTTGAATGTCAAGACATTATGTTCATATATTTATGACTCTAAGGGATTCATGAAAAGTTATCCAATCTAAAGTATGAGTTGGTTTCAAGACATATCTCAGCATGAGTTGTACAAGTAGCTTATTTACTATACTTGCTTTTGAGCATAACATATTTATTTTGAAAAAAACAGTCCAGTTAGTTAAAGATTTTGCATTACTATTCATTATGCAAAATTACAGAGTTTAAAAAAAACTTTATAGTTTCAAATATATTATTTTATCAGTAGAGAGCATGACTACTTTCTTTTTAAAGAAAACATTACTAGTTATGAGAGAGTGTTATCAGTTTTAAGAAAAAAAGTAAATATAGGAAAAAATATGTTGAGTTAAGGCTCTAAGTATCAGATTTTTAGTTTTTCCCCTAAAGCGGGATACCCATACAATTATGAGCATATAAATAATATTTTGGGAGTAATATTGAGAACTTATATGAGTAAGAGTAATAATAACTCGAGCTTATGAGCTCCGTAGCCAGCGTAGAATAGGATCGTACCGATATTGTATGACTCCTCATATACTACTGAGATGACCCAGTTTAGGTGGATCTATAAGTTCAACTTCGTCCCTTATTTTGGCAAGATATTGGATGGCTTTGGCAACGTGGACAAAATGTTGTATCATCATGATGCTCATAGTGATGGTTGTCGGTTAGAAAAACTCTCTAAGTTAAAGTATATATTATTTCAAACACAGACTGAGTTGTACTTATTTATGCATTAAATAAGACATTTTATTATATTTCACCGCTTATGGTATTGAGTTATTTTCTAAATTAAGCCTATGATTTGAGCATTATATCCTGAGTTTTTTTGTTTTGACATTTTACGTACTCGTACATTCCATGTACTGACGTCCTTTGGACCTGCATCATTTTACAATGCAGACATAGGTGACAGAGCCCCTCAGTAGGCATATCATTAAACGATCCTGCATTCCTACTATTCAGTGGTGAGACCTCTTTGTAGTCAGAGACTCATTATAGTTATTCTTTTCGATTTCAGTTATTTTTTTTAGTTTGAGGTAGTTGTGGCCTACCATGGTACCTATTGTCTAGTCACGACTATACTTCATAGACTAGCAGACAATATTTCAGTATCTCTTTCAGATTGTTGATTTCACAGTTGACCTGCTTTATTATAATTTCAGACATTGATTTAGTAGTTGTGCTTAATTCTAGCCCATCATTACTGCTTAAGTCTTCCCCTGAGTAAAGTAGCCAGACCAAGTGGTTCTCTTGGAACCAAAAATGATTTCTATGTGCTGGAACGTACAAGGTATAGACTCGAAATGTGACAGTCTAGTTTTTAACTTGACACGAAATTTAGAAAAGAAGAGAAGAATTTTAAATCTTATAATTTTAAATAAACTAAAGTATATAAAATGTATTAAAATATCTTATAAATGAAGTATATTGCAATTATATATCCTCATTGATGTATTTTATGTTTGTACATCAACATATCTTTGCCTTGAAATAGTTCAAGTTTTTAAATTAAGACGATTATGTAATTCAACGTGGTACGATATATTATAGTATGCAAATGTCATGAGTTTGAATCTTTCATCACTAGTATCATCCATCCACGAAAAGATGATATTATATCTATATACTTGACACACGAAATTAATGTCATTGCATTTAGAATTAATAAAAAATTTACCAACATTTTATAGATTGTTGGTTATAAATATTCATATTTAGTATTGCCACTAAATATAACTGGAAAAAGAACACTTGTATCTCAAAAAGAAAAACTATTTATAAGTGGCTACCCCCTAACTTTCATACCCTCACGTTTTTAACTACTAATGCGCATATGATGTCATCAGAAGATATACATATTTTAATGATATAAAAGAAGAAGAAGCATTGTTTCAGTGAAAACACTACTCAGTTACTCCTTGATACCATTAGAACGTGTTTGTATATATATATATATATATATATATTGATGGCATCAAGGAAGAACATGTAGGGCTTCAGTGAAAAAGCTGCTCAATTATTGCTTGATTCCATCAGAGCATATATATACTCTGATGTGTAATGACTTTGAAGGTCATTTTTTTAATTTTTTTTTTTTGAGAAATTATCATTTTACCCCTCCTGTTAGTAGTCTTGAGTCTTACTTGGTCTATCGGTGTGGTTGGTTTTGGCATTTCGATCCGTTGAAAAAGTGAAAGGTATATTATAAGTTTTTTGAATTTTAAGGCTTAAATTGTTCAAAAATTAGATTTTAGTATCATATGGAGTTTCAAAATAAAGTTTTATCAATTCTATCAGTTTCAGAATATGAAAATTAGTCTAGGAGAGTTGTTGAAATCAAATTTTATGATGTTTTGTGAATTCAACGTCTGAAGTTGAAAATTGAATTAAAATTTAATAAGATTTGACTTTGATCAACAAATCATGTTCAACTGTTCGAATTAGATTTCTGATAATTCTGTTGGATTCAGGAGATAGTTTCAGACCTAGGAGATGTTTCGTCATATTTTTTGGATGTTCCGAGGGCATTTTGATGTTTTTGAGCCTTAGAATTAGTCCAAATAAAATTTAAAAATTACTTTGGAATTTCTCATTTTTCTGCGAGAGCTGTTTTTCAATAAAACACCATAAAAGACGCAAAAACTGAAAAATAAATGACAAAATTGTTTTTAAAATTTACCACTAGTTTTTATAAGTATAATCATGTATTTTTTTTTTCCGGAAATTCACTTTATCAACCTTTTTAGATGCAAGTCATAAAGTTGTTGCTTTAAAGATTAATTCCTTTAAATATTTTTTTCATGGTTAATTAAAAATAAATATTTAGAAAACTTAAGTTTAGAATAGGTATATTAATTTGTCAAAAACAGAAAAAAAAAAATAGACACTTCATAGATAAATTTTTGGGACTTTCATTTATAAAATTTTAAATATTTTTTTTAAAAATAAAATGCGTATTCCAACATAATTTTAAATTTCAAAAATTTAACTGTTCGAGTTTCAACCTCCAAATATAATGAAAAATGATAGTCATTTTGTTTTTATAAAATTCTTAATAATTCCCCTTATTTATTTCCTTATAAAAATACAAAAAAAAAAAGAAATAACTTTTTTAATTACGTAATAAAATATCAGAGATATCTAAAGAGTAAATACATGGAAGGTAGAAAAAATTGGATTCACATGCAACTTAGTAGATTGAAGGTCATAATAATTTGGAGGAATATATCAATATCAACTAGTACACTTTACAATTATAACACATTTTTATGTGGTCGATTAATAAATAAAAGAGAAAAATATCAAAAATTGTCATGATCTAAAAATGATCGTGATGAAACTTGTCTAACCCACCAAGACAAGTAAGTTATTAACATATCAGATAATTAATTAAAATAATATAATTAATAACAACAATAACATACCCATGAAATCCCACAAGTGAGATCTGAAAAAGATAAAAATGTATGCAGACCTTACCACTACCTCATAAAGATAGAAAGGTTGTTTCAAAATAATATAATTAATAAATAATTTATTTGATTCTTAAACTCAGAAAACTATCACATAAATTCTACTTTGAAAAACTTAAAAATTTTATATTCCAACAATAACACATATAAACTGAGATAAATGAAATAAATTTTATTTGTAATCGTAAATTAACATACAATAATAATAAAATATGAAATGTCATTCAAACTTTTTCCATTAAAAACCTAATAAATTATTTCAGAAAAAAGGAGAGATAAATTTTGAACCATAAATTAAGCTAATTAATGTCAATAAACTTATTTTTCATTAAAAAAAACCATTGGATTCCTTTAGAAAAACAAATTCAAATTTTGAATTCAATTTCATTGGATTCCTTTTCTATTTTCGTGGTTGATGCTACCGAAGAAATCATCGTTTGGTTAGTTCCATGTCTTCTTAGTTTTGTTTGGTTAGTTCCGTTTTTAAAAGAACAGAGAATATAAGATATGAATAAATCAATTTTGTTGCGTTATTCTGAAATCTGGGAATCCAAGTCTTTGATGGTGTGAATGTGAAATCCTTTTTCAAGTATCAATTACCCAGATCAAACACCTAATTTTAAGTATCAAGTATCTTCTAGATAAAAAAATAAAAAACTTATGTCAGGTATCAATTATCAGTAGTTTAATAAGCACAAACACTCCTTCTTAAAGTATCAAGTACCTAAATGCAACATTTAATTTTAAGTTTCAAATATCTATCATTCTAAAAAAAGGGAGGAAATCCTTCTTCAGGTATCAACTGGTAAATCCTTAATTTTAAGTATCAAGTGTATCTATCATTCTACAAAATATGAAAATCCTTCTTCAAATATCAACTGGTAAATCCTCTTCAATGAAGTCACCTTGAGGATTTTGGGCATCATCGCCAAAAAAAAAATGATGGATCATTTTCTTGCGATTTCTGATCGGTCAATATTGGATAATTCTTTTTTTTAGTCTATTTCATGAAAGCCCTCATCGTTAGAATCAGAATGCTGCCGGTGTGAAAATTCGGAATGAGGAATCCAGATGTATCAACGATTGGACATGGACAACTGCTATGAAGAAGAAGATAAAAAATGGAAGACACTAGGTTTTGACGGAGAAATCAGAGACTTTTCAATTTCTTCCCTTTTTATTTAGTTTGAAAATAATGATAAAAAATTTAAAATTAATCGTGAAAAGATTGATTAGACAACTAAAAAATAGGAGAATTGTGTAGATATTGATTAGAATACTTAAAATTAGGAGGAAATTTAGGATAAATTAAAGAGGAGTGAGAAATAATAGTCTATGTATCTACAAGTTGGAGAGAGAAAATAGAAATAAGCGATTTTTGTAATTTTTTAGAATGGTAAAAATTATTAAAAATTGTAGTAAAATATATTGTGTAGTTATGTAATTTTTCCTATATTTAATGTGTGGTAGCTAGATTGCAATTGTCAAACTCGCCCCCCTCCCCCCACGCCTACCCTAAAAAACATGAAAAATGTGTTGTACTTTCTTTGAAAAAAATTAAGAAAGAATAAAAATACCATCAAATGTTATGGTAGAGTGACATAAATTTTTTATATTTAATTAGAAAAATTATTTCTTTTGTTCTATTTTATATCGCATTATTTGATTTGACACATGTTTAAGAAAACAATATTTCTATCATATAAAATGGGACAAAGGGAGCACCTAATTATACAAATATTCCTACCATAAATAGTAATTCACTCTATAATTTGAAATAATTACACATTGTCTCACTAATCAATAATTTCGTATTAAATTTCAAGCCAGATACACGACTCGTTTATATTTCAAGTGAGATACATGAATATGGTATCTTTGATATCAAATACATAGGAAGAGAGGCTAGCGAGAAAGTTTGTATCACAAATACATGTGAATCACAATAAATACATGTATCTGGGATACCATACATGTATATGGGATAATAAATATATTCCAGATACGTTCAAGAAACATATACATAGGGAGAGAGTCGAGCGAGAGAGTCGGTGCATCCTAGATACATATATCAGGGATATCAAATACATTCCAAATAGATTTTGAAATACATAACACAGGGAGAGAGGAGACTAAGAGAGTATATATATCGTATCTCTAAGGAATTGTTTGATTTGAATACAAGTTATGATGAGATTATTTCTAATTGAGTATTTTATTTGTTGCATTCAAACTAATAAGCATTATATAAATTTTATGAAAAATAATTTTGACATGATGACTTATGTAATGGTCGGCCTTCCTACTAGAATGCCTTCTTGGTTGAAGAGCTCCTGTTTTACTAGTAAGGAGGCAGGAAGCAAAAGAACTTGTGCGAAGGATATAAAAATGTCCTCGATGAATATGACAAGTGATGTATAAAAAATATTTACAGAAATATCTTTATCATTTATCTACTTTATTTCGAAATATACAAACTATCCCGAATACTAGGCAATAGTGTATTTCAAGGACAAAAAATATGTGGTGGTTATTGAAAGAAGAACAAATATGTCAGGTAATTGAGGTGCTGACTGTCTATAAATATCCCTGTGGAATCAAATAATTTTAATACATCACTATTTGGATTTCTTCTTTAATTTGTATTATTTCAAAGCAATATTAATATTATAATGGAAGGAAAGAATATGCTCAAGTTGTCTCACATGGTTGCTTTCTTGCTTCTTGCATCACGTACGTTGTTAATTAATTAGTCCCTTTTTATGTATATTTCTACTTATTTTATTTATTCACACAATAATTAAGACTATTACCACTAAAGGTAGTCCCTTTTTATGTATATTTCTACTTATTTTATTTATTCACACAATAATTAAGACTATTACCACTAAAGGATATGGGGATGACAAATGAGGTAATAAGAAATTTTAGATTGTGAATTCTGAATTTACAAAGTTTGAGCTAGATTAAAGTTATTGAATATGTCGAATTCTGACGGAAAGAATGGTATTTCTTTATTCGTAATTATCAAATTTTTTTAGTTTAGTTGAGCCCTAAAAATGGAGAAATCCCTATTATATATGGAACATTTTTCGACTAATTAAGTCAATCACAAATTAATTATGTATTTTAATTGCAGTGTTTCAATCTCTGATGGCACGTTATTTGAGTGATGGAAAAGGTGCATTGCGATTTTCAGTGGAGCCAGATACTTGCGAAGGTTCAATTTCCCCTTTTCAAATCTACTTTGAAATAGTATCAATATTATTGTTTTATTTTTATTGTCTAAGGATCTATCAAAGCATTTTTATCTCTATGAGATAAAAATAAGATCTATGTACACTATAATCTCTATCCTCTTCACATTCCATTTATAGGATTATACTGTATCTTTTTTTTTAGTTTCATACTTGAACTATCAGGTGTACGAGTTTCCTATCTGAACAATCACCAACTATTATCAAAATTAACACACCTCAATAATCAATTTATCCTTTTTGCTACTAAAAATATTTACATACCATTCAGGTGTGTTTTGAGAACAATTGATAGTTGAAGTATATTAAATTTTGATAAATAATTGAGGATAATTCAGGTCGGACACTCACGCATCAGATAGTTGAGATATTCTCTACTCTTTCTTCTTGTACATTTATCTCACATAATGTAGGTTTGTATGTTTTGATTATTAACTTTTTGTCATATTTATAATTATAGGAAAGAACTCATGGCCTGAACTTGTTGGGGAACCATTAGTGAGTGCTAAGGAAATCATTGAAAAGGAAAATCCTGCAGCCCATGTTGTTGTTCTGTTCCCTTCTATGCCAAAGCAATTCGACTATGTATGTGGTAGAGTTTTTCTTGTTGTTAATTGGGAGCTCATTGTTCAAACTATTCCCTCTATGGAAGTTTGTTGTTGGGTGGCAGCTCAAAAGAATGCTTAATTATTTGGAAGATCTAGAATAAGCAACACCAACAAATAAGAACTACTATGATGTGATTGGAGTACTAGTCCTATAATGTACTCTACTATTTCAATATAAATAAATTAAGTGTGGCTTATTCATATTATATATCTTATTTGTTTGCCTAATTTTTGACTTGACACAGAATTAGAATTCAATAAAGAAGATTTTTAAATGTTATGATCGATCTTATATAAACTAAGGATATATTGAATATAGGAATCAAATTATGTATTTAATTTGTTTGTCTGGCTTTTAAGTTGACACGAAATTTAGAAAAGAAGAGAAGAGTTTTAAATCTTATGGTTTTATATAAACTAAAGTATATAAGTGTATAAAAATATCGTTTAATCGTACAATGATTTTAAATATGCACATTATGTGAAAAGTTAGAAAAAAGAGTTATCAGAGAAAGATTCTTTTTAAATGGATAAAAATAAAAAATACAAGACAAACAAATTAAAATGGATGACGTATATTACAATTATATACCCTCATTGATGTATTCTATGTTTGTACATCAACATATCGATCTCTGCCTTGACATGGTTCAAGTTTTTAAATTAAGACGATTATGTAATTCAGTGTGGTACGATTTATTATAGTTGGTGTGAGACCCCGTGCTTCACATCCTTCATGATGTATATACTGTGGCATGCTATGTAAGGAATATGTGGATTTTTTG
>JBCEWC010005975.1:0-23926 GCA_038996855.1 Solanum aculeatissimum | reverse complement strand
AACTTTAGAGTATTTTATTAAATTTAATATTAAGATATATAAACGTAATAAGATTACTTATGACCGCGCGAAGCGCGGACTAATTATCTAGTAGAAAATAAATAAATAATTAAGAATTTTTCTCCAATACTCAATTCCGTTTTTGTACGTATATCAAAGTTGGATTTGGAATACTCGTCTAAAAAAAGATGTCGAAATTGAATTTTATTTGAATAATGTCAAGGACAAAACATTGAAAAAAATTGGTTGAAGTTCATTTGTTTGGATAGTTATATTCATTTTGTGAAAAAACTATCGATCAAAGTTGAAGATTTCACTTGAAACTAAATTAAACATTCAATCAAATACTTCATCTTAAAATAATTTGTTTAAAATTATAAGATTAAAAAGTATTTCAATCATATTCTATTTATTTATAATTAAATATCATAAAATTATCTTTATTTATTTTTTTAAAATTTCATATTAAATTAAATCAGCCAACTAAATAAAAAAAAAATTTATTTGAAAGTAAAATAGGGCGGTCAAGAGAAGAGAGTAAATGAGTCAAAAGAGCGTAAGCGCATGCGGGAAGATCACACGTGAGATGGCGTGTAGCAGTACACAAAACTAACTTTTACGTGCGGCCTAACTCACTCATTGGGATGTGCTCATATGTGCATGCATGTACTTCCTCACACCAAAATTTTCAATTTTAACTATGAATTGTGGAATAATTTTTCATTTTTAATCAGGAATTTAGAATTTTATCTTTGAATATTTAGAAAATTTTGTTGAAATCAGGGACGAATCCACCTTTGGTTGAGGAATATCAAGCGACGTCGACACCCCTCCATTCATTGAAAAATAATGTTGTATATATATATATCAAAATTTGATTTAATAAATATTTATCCAAGACATCTCTTGAAACAAACAAAATATTTAGTGTAATCGTTAAGAAATTACAAAAATTATTTGAGATCATGTATTATATCTTTGATAGCATCATATATATATTATTTGACCCCTGCAGTACGTGATCCGAAATTGAGTCAGAACTCTTACTTTTCTTTTAAAAAAATAAAAATAATTAAGAGACTAATATATTTAATTATGATTCTTGGAGAACATTGTAGTATGACATATCGTTGAAAAAATGGTTTTATTGAGATGTCAAACAATTGGGACAAATCCTCACAGTTTGTCCCTTGGTGTCCTGGCAATTGGTCATTGGATTGGCCGACTCTCACAAGAAATTAATGAGAGAAAAATTCCTGACTCTTTTCTCTTCTTTTAATGAATTTTTTTCTCTCTTTGGATTCTGATTAAAGTAATAAAGTTGGTCACTGTTTGCATCTCTTTTTGATCCTTCTAGTCTACCCCCATATCTATGTCGGATCAATCATGCATACTCTTACTGGGATTTAGTATTATTAGAATTTGTTATTTCTGTGTTTCAATTTATTTGTTATATTTTAATTAAATATTAAGTTAGATATGTTTAATGTACAAAAATGTTCTTCAATCTATTGATCTCAAACATGTCAAGTAAAAAATTGAAACTATAAGATCGTCAAATAAAAAAAGACATATTCTTTTAAGTTGAATACGTTTAATGTACAAAAATGTTCTTCAATCTATTGATTTCAAACATGTCAAGTGAAAAATTGAAACTATAAGATCGTCAAATAAAAAAAGACATATTCTTTTAAAATAGACTAAAAAAATATATAGAACAAATAAAATATAATAGAATGTATACGTTCAATATTCAATTTTACTTTTGAAACTTATTCACATAGTTTTTTTACACCAAAAAATAAAATTGCTTTAAACAAGAACGAAATGTGATTTGATTATAAAACGTGAGAATATCGGAGCTTAATTACTTATAGATTATGTTTGTGTTATACCTAGGTTCCTGAGAGAAATTAAAAGAAAGTTATATATTTTATAAGTTGGCGTATAGCATGTTTCATCGTAAAATTTGATAGCAAAAATCAATAATAGTTCTTGTTTTATGAAAAAGATAGGAGTAATTAAAAATTGACAAGTTATGTTTGACCATGAAAATAAATTGGACAAAAAAAAAAAAATTAAAATTCACCTTCAAGTTTAATTTTGAAATTGTATGACTAGACATATTTGAATGGAAGAAAAAAAAATTCATGAACAAATTCCTTAGATGGACTCGAATGACCCTTCTATTCCGACCTTTCTTCTTGCTTAGGCAAGATCCATGAAAGTAGGCACTTGTGCTATGTAAAACAAACATCATTGTATCTTGAAAGACTAGTGAATTAATTGCAGACAAGCCGAAAAGCAATTAATCATAGTTTAACACAATAATTAATGTCTCACCAAATCTTCTAATCTAGTACTAATACTTAGGCAAATCACCAAAAAGAAGATTTTATAAGTAGATTCCATGCTAGTAACTAGCTAGGGGAGAGCCCAAATATTTTGATTTTATGGTCCTTAGTGGTAATTGACATTTTGTAGAATAGTCTTTTGTCAACAAAAAGACCTGTTTTCAAATAGATCTAACTAGGGACATTGGTCCAACATCATCATCATCTTATTTATAGGCTAATGTAAGAAATATCATACAAAGCTTGATGACCTATATACTAGTAGGGGGCCAAGCTAGAAAGGCATACCAAATCATGTTTACTTAATATTTTTTCCTATTTTAACCAAAATACAATATTTTGGTTGTTTCATCCAACACTTTTTCTTCTATGTTTTCTTCAAAAGCAAGTGATGATTACTAAAAAAAAGAAAAGGATAGTCAGATACATTGAATTTTCATTATGTGTATATCTAAATAGGGCAAAATTGTACCATACCTAAATGGTACAATATTTTTGTTGCTTAAAAAAGTTTCACATCCTAATAGAGTTCGACAAAATAACAATGACTACACAACTCTCTTTCTCCTTCCTCTTGTATTGGTTCGAAGCTCTTCCATGCACCTCCTGTTGCTGACTTGTCAAATGAGTACACCATTTGATATTGTTTTTGATGGATCATCGATTCTTCGATAACCTACCAAAAAGTACAAATGTGGCCATTGTTAAGTAGTCGATGAATAGGTTGTCCATTTTCTTCAAAGAGGAAAATATTCTTTTGTGAACCTTCAATCATGTACCATATATTAAGTTTCCCATGTCATAGACCTCAATATGACCTTTCCATGCATTAAGACAATCCCCTGAACTAAAAAAGCTAGCTACCATCCACCTCAGTAATTTGATTAACTGGCACATCCAATTGTCACATCCCCGCCACGAGGTCCCATTGTCCCCGTGACATGTCATACAGCTCAGTTGAACGACGGTCAATATATTGTGAAAAACCCTCCACCTGTACAAATCCTCCGACCACGTGGATTTTCCCTTGCCACGTCACGCCGACACATTTGCGCCTTGACCTATTCATGTTTGGCAATAAAGTCCATTGACCATCATCAACTAAGGTACTATAAAACTCAGATGATGAAGTTACCCTAACACTACCTGACGTTGGTTGCCCTCCAGCTACGTAAATCTTATTTTCCTCAATACACATATGCAAAATTGTTACGTGGTACATTAAGTTGTGCACATTAATTTTGACCATTGATTAGAATTAATGTTGTACCTGTTGAGTTTAAAAGGTGTGAATGACAAATGAAAAGTTATAACTTTTTGTGAACAGGTTGTGACTTTCCTAAGTAGTTGTGACCTTTCCAATGAGGTACAACAAACACCTTTTGTGCTCTATATATAGAGAATTTTCCTATCATTTCAAAAATGAGTTTTTCTGTCTTCTTCTTCTTTTACACAAATAAATTCTAGTATGTTTTACTGTTGTTGAGTGGTTCGCTGACACATGGTTTTAGATACTGATACACCGGTGAGTAAAATCGTTCTATCCCGGGAGGATATATTTCATTAACCTCGAGTACTTTTGGGGAATAATTTCCTTAAGGATACACTGTGTATTCAGTGGGCTGACTCGATTTTCTTCTTGTCAATTTTATTTTTTTGATTTTCTTTACAGATTTTATTTTCATTACTAGTTTAGTTTGTGGTTTTTGAAAACTTGTTAGAATCTTTGTGATTATTGTTTTTCACAAAGTTTTGTTTTACAAAAGTTTTGTACCGCAAGTTTTGTTTACCGCAAAAATTTTCGTTCAACAAAATTTTTTGTTCTAAGTATATCGTAACACCGATGACATAACATCGACGTCCCTATCTAAAAATTCATCAATTCCATGTTGAGCATATTGAGTTTTCTTTACAGAGTCGATAATGTAAAGTGAGTTCGAGATTGAGACCATTGCAAAGTCCATTAGTCATAATATCTCATATGGTCACTCAACTATCAATTCTTTTCACAGAAATTCACGACACTTTGATTTTTAACTCAAAAGTCACTCAATCATGGATTCTTTTCACAGAAAGTCACTCAACTTTGGGTGACTTTCCCTGAAAAGAATCGATAGTTGACTGACCATATGAGATAATTTATAGTCACACAAATATCTATAACTTATTTTAGACCACAAGTTTCGAAAATCTTTTTTTACTTCTTCCAAAACTCCACACTCAGTCATACTGATTAACTTTGTATTACTACATTAACGAACTGCAGTTCAAATATATCCTTAGCATCATGTAAAACACAATACTTGGAAAAATTGTCTTCCAAGAGATCTCTTTTAGAAAAAAAAAAAATCTATTTGAATTATGAGCTATTTTATTGAAACATCTAAAATTAAAAACAAAATATTCACATAATATATCAAATATATTTAAAAAATTTCATTATATATATATATCTTTTCTATTTCTGATGAAGTAGCCACTCGTTTCATAAATCATCCATCAACATTGAGAAACATCATCCAATGTTATCACATGTAGCCTGCAAATTTTGTCTTTCGTTAAAACTCTTTCTTGGGCCATATATTATAGACTGGGCAAGAAAATCTTATCATTTTTGTTTCAACCAGAAAACAACTTGACATTTTGTAAACAGTGCACGAAAATGACAAAAGTATCCATTATATTTGGAGTAGATTTAAAGTAGTCTCTTAATTATATACTTGAATAGTATTAGGTCCTTGTATTGTCTCAGTATGTAGTGAACATGTCACGCCTCGTGAGAGTACTCTTGGCGCGACTGACACTTAAAAATTATTATTGGTCTCCAAACGAACCATTTGGCCCAATTATTTATTCCATCAAACAACGAAAAACTCAGTTTGAGAGCGTAAAAGACATTGAGTTAATCAAGTAAATAACTCAATGAATCAATTGCTTAAAAAATTGACAATCCTAATCAACTCAATATATCTCAAGGAAATAGTTTTTTTTTATATAAAAGAAACAAGTCTCGAAAATAGAGACATCAACTCAACTCCATCACTGTCTATGAAATCTCTATCCCTGTCAACTACCAAGAAGGTGTCAGTGACAAGTTCATGACTACCTCAATGTCTACTTAAAATAAAGAAAAGATACCGAATGAAAGGAGCTCCTCAGGATGCAAGGAGGACACACCACAATGTTAAAACGGGCTGATCTTCAATAGCATATATACTTATTGAGGATCTCTAACACCTGTATCTGCATTATAAAACAACGCAGCGCCAAATGACGTCAATACATGGAATGTATGGTATGTAAAATAGTTGGAAAATAAAGGATATATATAATCAAAAGTACTCAACTCAAGGAACTCAACTCGATAAAACATGCAAGTTTACCAAGCTTTGTAAATAGACTCAATAGTATGCAACTCAACCAAATCAAACCGATCATTAAGTGAAAGTTTTTCTAATCCACAAACATCACTTATGAGTTAGTGATGATACAATGTTTTGCACTGTTGTTGCCACAGTCATTCAATACTTTGTCAGGGTAAGAGACGATCAACCTTATTGGATCAACAATCAGTCAAAGTCTTCCTTTGGGACAAGAGAGGCATAGCCTCAATCATACACTAGCTACGTAGTTTACATGGTTTGAGTTGTTATTTACTCTTACCCAATCAATGCTCAATACTGCTCCCAATGACTCAATATGCTTATCTACTTAATCAATTCAATCCATTAGTCTCATTGGACTTTCATTTAAATTCAATCTCATTTCAATCATTAAAACTTTTCTTTAAAACAAGAGGAATATACTTTCAAACTTGATCACATCTCCAGCGTTTAGGTTAGCCTTACATACGTGGAATGAAGAATTACTAAGGGGAAATAGGGGATTAGGCTTGGAATTCTTGAACCCTAGTTTCTCCTCTTCTCTGCAATCACTGTCGTTCTCTAAAAGTTTTACATGTTTTTAAAAGAAAATATGTGTTTGGTACTTTTATAGGGTAGGTTTAGGTCTCAAAACGTCGTGGGTTATGTATAGGAAGGATAGAAAAAGATCGGAATGTCCTTATTTAGCTTAAAACTAAAAAATGAACGCAGGGCCTTGACAAGTCAGCGACACAAACTTGTTCCATCCCAGTTCATTTTTTCTAGAATATAAATCGCACGCAAAGGATGCATTTTATGAGTAATTGATAAATCACTTATGAGGAATGTGATTTATGAGCCAAGCCCATGATGCAGATTTGGCGTGCACTATTCTGATTAAGGAAATTAATTTTCAATTTAATTTGATGGCCAAAAATTCCACCGAGGTGCATAACATGAACCTTTTTATTTTCTCTTATTTTAGGCTAATCTCAACTATGATTATACAGGATGTAACAGAACATTTTTCGACTTTCGTCAAATGTTTTAATAAACTTTGTCAGTTAGATTAGAGAAAAGTTACGAAAAAAAAATTTAATCAAAATGCTAGGAATGTCTCATCAAATTTTAGAACCTCAGCACAAATATATGTACTATTCGGTTAACTAAAAATAGCAAAAGTTCATGTACCTCAAAAAAATTGCATCAAATTCTAAAAAAGTAGGCCAAAAATATCAGAAGTGCAAAAACTGCACCTCCTAATATGAATTTATGCTAAAACCTTTATCTCAACAGTTCACATATTTATTAAATGGAAGATTAAAAGTGCTTTAATAAAATTAAAGAACCAAAATACTAATGATTAATGAATATATTCAATGAACCACTTTTAACCAACCCAAACATTAAAAAAAAAAACATTTTTGTTATTTTCTAGTAGCAATGCCCATTAATATTGTAAGTGGTGTGTTGAGAATGATCCATGGAATGAGGAATATAGAACTCCTACATTTATTTAGTGATATGTTTTTGTTTTTATTTTTTCATTTTCTTTGAAATTTTCTTGGATTTTATTGAAAATACTTTTATTGATTTTTCTTTAAGCCAATTAATAAAGTGCCTACAAGCTATTCAATTAATGCAAGATGTAATAATATTATCGTGAAATGGAAGTAGGATCTATGGTCTATATATATACTAGGGAAGTGCGGCCTGTATCAATACTGGTCCAACATGAAGGAAATGTTAAAATGTATATTTGTGTATATATAGAGAGAAAATATCTATTCTGATACAAAAATCAGTAATTAATTTCATAAATCAACATATGACCCATAAATCACGTCAAAATATTCTTAATTCTAAGTTCTAAGCATTCATTATCACCAAAATGTGAATACATATATGGCAAAAAAATTCCTTAGAAGGTTAGAAAAAATTAGTATTAAATTAGCAGGAACGGCTGACTAAGAGATAATCATAGCATGATCGTTTTTCATAGAAAGTAATATATTTAATAGGAGTACTTATGTTAACAAGATTTAATTTTTTTAATATCATAATTAACCCCACATGAACATATATATTTATTTTAGGTCTGGGAATTCCACCACTATGAACTTTGGTGTGCATCCCACTCTGAAAAAGTTAGAAGAAAGAAAAAAGTAAAGGGAGCAAATCCAAATAAGATACTCTTTTTAAGTAGCAATAAATTAATGAAAATATTAGGATAATTAATATATATATATAGATAACATTATTAAAAGGGTGCAAATTATATCATGTGGGAATCTAGCAACATTGTAGTTGTCGAACCCAACATGAATTCGGTGCTTTACATATTATATACTAGTTATACTTTGCTATTATCAAGAATTAAACAATTACTTTTTTTAAAAACTAGAATTAGTAATATTCAATCAAGTTACTACTTTTTATTTTTCGCATATATATATTTTTTTAAAACGATTTTGAGATGCTTATTTGAATCGAGGGTCCATTTGAAACAATTTTTTTATTTCTACGAAATAAAAATAATATTATGTACACTCTATCTTTTTGAAATGTCGTTTGTAAAATTATACTAGGTACAACTTACGTTATGGTTGCGGGCTTGTGACTCGCAAGCCTACTACTGTTATAAACACAACTATATTTTTATGATCAGTAACCTGGGGAAGCTAGTAGCTTATACACGGGACGTTCAATTGAACTCTATAAATTTTGTTCAAATAGTATATGTATTAATAAATTCATTAAATATATATAAATATTAAATTAAAAATCCACTTGTTATCACCTAAGATCATGATTATAAAATTCAGAATCCATAAAATTGAAATCCTAGCTTTGTTGCTACTCATTAATAAAGAATTCATAATTGAAAGTATATTAACTAAACAGGTTGAGCATGTCACGATCATCCCTACTAATACAAAAAGATGGTTAATCCATTTTTCTTGTAATAATTTTAAACTATACTCTCTCCGTGTCAGTTTATATAATATTTTTTTATTTGACATGGTGTTTAAGAAAATAAGATTTTTAAAATTTGTGATCTAAAATAATACTTAAAAATTGGTATAGCTGAGAAATATTTCATTAAGGATAAAAGGAGAATTTTGAAAATTAAATTATTTTCAATTAGCGTGAGGTGAAATTCGTTTTTGGAGTTAAGATGTATGGAAGCATTTTTAGAAGTTCAGTGGGAAACTAAATTCTATCAGCTACAATTCATAAAATCAAAGTGAAGACAATGCTATTTTGAAGATAATATATATCACCATCAATTGTCGTAGAGTGGTAAGTATCCTTGTGTCTTTTAACCAGATGTTTTTGGCTGAAGCTCTGGAAATGGCGTCGATAAGAAACACTTTACCCCCAAAATTAGGACTTTCCCATGCGAGTCTGAATTAGTTGGGTACTGAAAATCGAAATAATTAATTGAACCCATTTACTTTAGAAATGTACTCTAATAGAAACATTTTGCTGTCTTCAGATATTCAATACGAGTAAACCATGAAATTTACATCGTTGATCTATTTGAACTTTTACTATTCATCACGCAATGGATTAAACTAAACACCTCCATTAAGCTAGACGACTTAACAGTTATATCTGACCAACCATTAAGACACCATTAGCTTCAAATTTTCGAGAAAAAAAAACTTATTTCTTGGTGTTTGGTAAAAGAACCGTTTTTGCAAAAACATGGAAATTGAAAAAGTTTTATTTATTTATTGGTAAAAGCTTAAGAGCACAAGTACCAATTGGTGTATCAAATTCAAAACTTTCTGAACGCAACACTACGAAAAGCACAAACAGATTCAGTAATAGTGTAGCATGACTAAGATAGGAATGTACAACTAAGTCTCTAATTAACTGCACATTCTGCTGCCAATCTAATGTATGCCTAAAGAAACCATAATTTTCAATAAAAAACAACCAACCAGCAACAAGAGTACAAGGTCTTCTTGCCTTAGCTCTATTAGGTGATGCAATGTGAACCCTGAAGGGAACTTGGATCATCTTCTAGGCATCAGGATTTTCAAGTGATGCAGTCGCCAGATTGGTTATGCGAGGGTACGAAGCTTTTTCATCAAGCTGGTCCTGTGCCCATGTCAACATCTTCAATAGGCTTGGAAGCTTTGGAACTGTCGCATGATCAAAGACGAATCAAGAAAAGAACATTTAATACCATGATCATCTTTAAATAAATGTTCAAAATAGACATCATGCTCGCCCCACAGAACTGTGTGAAGACCCTATATCAGGAGTGATTTTTAACAAAAAGGGACTAACCCGTTTCATGATTTTGGCTGGTGAGAATGGCCGCATTTACCTCACTTGCGGTCTTTAGGCGCTGCGATTCATCTAGAAGCTCTCCAACTGGGCATTTGGAAACATCTTCGAAAGCTAGCAATGCAACAGTCTTCTCCAAATCTTCTAAGAAGGTTTGCTGTAACGATATCATAGTTTAGTCAATAGAAAAACCATGGAAGCACTCCCCCAGTCAATAGGTTTTAATTGTCCAGGAAATATGAGGTCCAGCCAGAAAAGATTTGAAATGCAGATAAGACTTGCTTTTCTCCTTCGACAATATAGATTGAGTGAAGATGTATGTTGCATTGTAAAGAAGAAACTTATGGAAATTATAAACATAATACTTAAAGACGAATTATTACATTTTCTTCTCCCCTTGGAGCCAACTCCTCTTGTGCAAACTCCAGAGCTTCTTCAACCTTTCCATTCCTTATCAATTCTATCAACCTTTGCTGTTGGAGATGGAAAAAGAGTTGGGGATTTGTATCTAATATCTGCATTCAAGAAGATAAACTTAGGATATCAACTCAAACTACCTAAAAATCAGCACTCCTTTGTGATAACCTTCTAAGTATAAAGATTTTCTTGGGTGTTCAGCTCACAAGATGACAAGAGAAAAGATACTAGAGACAAAAGGTGAGGCATATGTATCAAAACTGAACCAAAAAAAGAAAATCCAACATCGTTGGGATTATCACGTCCCTGATCTGATATCAGCTACGGGGGAGAATTGATATTTGTTACATAGAAGCATCATTAGATGATTTCCTATTTTAAGGAGAAAACAGGAAAAGGAATAGATAATAGGGGTCTGGAACCAATTGCCATGCATGATACCTCAGGTTAAAAGACTCATCCCAAGTAAGAAACTAGATCATGGTCCCTATGGTCTCATCTAAGACAACGATTATAAACTAGTTTCCATGATATCAACCAACCTGGAAGTTTGCATGCACCGTTCTATATAAATATGAAGGTTTCAAATGTTCAAAGTAGGGTTAGACAATTATTTTTGGGCTGTTCGCATCAGGATCTCCTGTCGTCAATTTTGTAAATGTCAGCTCTATCCAAAAATATTGTTTTATCCAGAAGAGGCACAAGCTAAAGATGAAGTAGAAAGCAAAAGGAAAATAAGAAAAGGATAGTATAACGAAAAGGAAAACATCAAACTTAGGTTTAATGGAGTCAATCTAACAAGATTCCACGAGTGACTGAGTGAGCATCGATTGCCTTAATTGCTCAAACTTTCGTCTAGTATCTAAGGAAAGATGCAATGCCTATGTGTTACTTATATTCTTTAGGTTTTAACATAAAGTTGTAAAAACTAAAACCATAAACCTTCCAGATGAAGAATTCTCTAACAAAATACCAAACTTCAAGGGGAAGAACTGCCTATTTCATCCTATCTGCTTGTACTAAAGAGCTTCTCTAGTGTTGTTTCAAACACAGACAATTTATTGTCCTCTCAGTTATATGTTCATACAAAACCTTGCTCGAGCAGTTTTATTATCGGAAGACTCTTAAGATCCATATCCCAGCAAAAAATTCTATGACTACTACTTGACCTTGGAGTTTATGGAGACTTCAGACGGAATTCAGGCTCGCAAGAAGGTGATAGTAAAGTTTTGCATGGAAGTCTATAACAAGAGCCAAGCTATTGTTACCATCAGTTAGAAACAAACAAAGATAGGTTCAGAAGATGATTAACAGATTCTCTGTAACAAGGGTCAAGGGTATCTTACCACAGATTAGAAGACAGGTTAAAAAGAATGATTAATAGATTAAATTTACCGTTTGCACTAACTGATGGGATGCTAGCAATAAAGACTATATACTTCTCTAAGGATGTAACGATTCCACTGGGAAGAGAGCAACAAGGACATTAATTTAACTTCTGGACAGAAACAAAGGTAACAAGGATAAAACCAAAGGAAAAGGGAAATTTAAATTATCAGAACTATGAAAACTGTTGTTCAAAAGGAAATAAACAAATGGTTGAATCATAGTGTACGTCTAGGTGGATTAGTCAACGTGCATACGAGAAGACAAACATGTCCAGGGAAAAGAAGGGTAAAAAGACAAAAAGGAACTTTGTTTAGGTTGTTGGATCACATCCAAATCTTGATTTAACTAATCCAATATCAGGTTACCAAATTAGAACACGGCTTATATCAAGTTCTCCTTCATTTTCCTTTTTCTATTCATCGATGAGCAAACAGTTGAGAGTAAAACTGAAAACATAAGTGAAAATTTGTCTACAGTGGAATCGTGACTCAAAAAGTTGATGCGCTTTGAAAATCGTTCCAGTAATCCTTTTCTTTCACCGAGTCACAAAACAAAGGTGGTCTCCGCAGCTGATGAATTATAAATAGTTCCCCATCATCTTTTGATCTAATGACTTCCCTGTTTGCTGCCATTCCCTTGGAATGTCACACTTCACACATACGGACACACACAGGAATATGGAAGCTTTACCGTGTTTAAAATAAAGATTGGATCATCATATATAACAAGAATCAAAAAAAGCAAAAACATGCAAACCATGAGAAACTCTAAAAATTATTCCACTAAACAGAAGATGTGTTTACACTGTGAGATATAAACAAAAGTAAAAGAATGCATTAGAAGCATAAAAGAAAGGAACAGGCATACCTCAGGATTCAAATCATTAATCTTTTCGATTGCATCCTCCACATTACCAGATTGCACATCCCTTTTAACAGCCATCCGGTCCGTGATGGTAGCAAGATCTATACCAGCTATTAACTCATAAGGAGAAACAAATGTCAAAAAATACACAAACAATAACATATACATTTGTATAAAACATAACATTTTGAACATAAGGATACGATCCATCCCCGATTCCATTTTGAACTTCTCTGCAGCTTCTGCATAACCCTCTGTAACTAGAAAATTCATCACCAATCTATTTGTATCTTCTTTTGAAATCTTTACATCATTGAGCCTTTTCTCCCAATCATCTCTAGTAATTAATTTCTTTGACGAGGCCTACATATAAATAAATAGATTACTACATTTCACAGCAGAATTAAAGTTCAACAACTTAATCAGATAAAAATAACAATGATAGACGATTAACGCAGCAATTAACACAAACACCAACTTACACACAGGTTACTTCACCAGATTCATACATTCAACTTCCAAACAACTAATCTGAAGCAACAAGATTGACCAAGAAATGCAATATAATTTTCGAAATTCGGAAGACGAAATTAAGAAAAAATCAAATTTACCATGGCTTCAATTTCATAAAATTAACGAAACAGAATCCTGAACAATGACATCAATCTTCAACATTCCACTTTGAAACCCATATAAACAACTCGGGAAGAAGATTCTGCAATTTCCTTTTGATGAATTAAAATTTGGGGAAGAAATGGCCTCACTAACCTAGTAGAGGGTTATACTTCCTCCTTAAGCAATTACTTCCTAAAATTAAGTTTATTATGGTAATCTTATTTAATGTGATGTTGAAGTCAAAATTTTCTATTAATGTACATGAATTAATTTATTTAGACTAGTTAACTTAATCCATGAATACGAATTAATTACTTACTATTTTTTATATACATCCGTCAAATATATACTCTCAAGGTAATATTTTGACTACTACCCCTTTCAAGAGTAAAATAACTAGAGGATTTTTTTTTTTAAAAAAAAGGGGGTAAGGAAAAGGGAAAGGGAAACGGGAAGAGAGATTATAATGTGGAAATCGAACATTCACCAATAACAAGATAAGTTCAAGTAGTCAACCAATCGAACTATTAAGATTCCCTATATAAAAGGATTGACCTAAACTTTAAAGAAAATAGAAAAGTTAGTTGGATATCATAACAATCTAATTTGCATTTACAATTAAAATATATATAAGGTTGGGTATAAAGTATAAAAAATTGAATTATCAAGTCAACAAAATTTTTAATAATTTGGTATTCGATCATTCGATATTTGGTGTGATAGTCTATCACGATCTAGGATAGGCCATGATTGACACCTATACTTAACCTCCTAAGTAGGCGAATCAATAATACAAATCTCAATTTATATTAGTTGTTTAACTTATGAAATACGATATTAATGTGGAAGTTCAAACTTGTAAAAAGAAGAAATAACAAAATCACTAAAGTCTATTAGATAGCATTTTCCAAAATCTGAAAGTCGTCACATCAAGGACATTTAATCATAAAATATCAAGTCTAAGAATAAACACCAAAATAGATAAATAAAGTAGTTTGCGTCTGAAAACTAAAGATATCATGATATAACTAATAAAATCGAACACGAGCTATGAGGATAGTTCACCTTAGAATCTAATGTACTAGAGACTTGCTATAGTTGAAGGCAAGTTGAACTTGATGGAGCACTTATTGCACTCCACAAAAGAAAAACAAAAAAAATACAAGTAGGAATCAGTAGCCGGGCAACATGTATTGAGTATGTATCATCGTCCGACAACAACAATAACATACCCAGTGAAATCCCATAAGTGTACCTCAGAGGTAGAGAGGTTGTTTCCTGGGATCTCTCGTCTCAAAAACCCGTAAGCAGAATAACTAGATATGAAAAAAAAGAGAAAGGAGAAGAAAAGGAAACAGGAAGACCACTATTAACAAAAAGTACATGGTAGTGTGTAGAATGGTAAAAGATCAATATATATGACGAATAATGACAACTCAGTGTCGCACTCCATTTTTTCCTCGCGAAAAAAGGGAACCTGGACGACGTCGTGGTAACGACTCTTTTGGGATTTTTGAAATTTGAATTGAAGAGCCGTCACCTAATGAATTGAGGTGCATTAGGACACCATTCTAGGCCTATAATTAATCCTAAGGGTTAAACTTAACCAGAGTTTAGGTAAGGGTTCAGGTTACCTCAAGGGGAAGGTGTTAGGCACCCCTCGAGGTCCACAAATGCGAGTTCCGACCGTGTCTATCCTATGTGGGGGGTCTCAAATAAAGATCTTTTTAAAGTTTTGATCCTAAAATAGTCTAAGTGATAAAGAAGGCTAAGAGTATATTTAATTTAAAGAAAGCGAAAAATATTTTCCTAAGAAAGTTTGTCTAAGTGAAAAGGAATTTACAGCAATTTAAGAAGACGAATTAATAGTTAAACTATCCCAAATAATTTAAAAGCAAAACAAGAGAAAAAGGAATTTAGACTAAGCGAGATTACCACTAGGATCAAATACTTGACTTTATTTTTCGGAAGACAAATCAAGTTTGTCAGATTTAGCTCACAAGGCTTATTTTAAGCCAAGAGACGAAAACCAAAGTTTCGTTCCCATTTTTAAGCTCGAGTTAAATTCATCATGTCCGAGGGTCCTATCTACCCCTACCCCTCCTAAGTTAGATTATTTTTAACTTAATTGCGTAATAAAAATAAAAAAGGCTAATCGTCTCTTAAAATGCCTAACGTCCCTCCTAATATCCAAGAGGCATTGGATTTCTAATTTTGGTGGTTCTAAACTTAAATAAAATATAGGGCTCCTATTAGACTCGGCGTCACAACAAAACACGAAAGACGAGCATTTAGCACATAAAGTTTCAAATATGCCTCTTATCTAATTAACATACTCGAAAGTACATACAAATAGTGTAATATTGTGTCATGCTTGGTGTTTTTGTGCAAAAATTCAAATATTTTAAAACTTAAAATTTAACATTAATGAAAGTCCTATAGGCATGATTTCTAGTAAAACACATTAAATATCCTAAGGGCATGATATCTAAAAACATGTTTGAAAATAAAAAAAAAATTGCTAAAATCCTATAGGCATTATATCTAAACATACTTTAAATAATTACTAAAATCTTATAGGCATGGTTTCTATAAAAGGAGCATGATTTCTAATATATTAAACCCTAAGACATGGTTTCTATTGTATATAATATGTGAAAAGTAATTAACAACTTAATAACATAAAATTTGTTTTAATCTAAGAGCATGATTTCTAAAACAC
Source organism: Solanum aculeatissimum (assembly GCA_038996855.1). Taxonomy (NCBI): domain Eukaryota; kingdom Viridiplantae; phylum Streptophyta; class Magnoliopsida; order Solanales; family Solanaceae; genus Solanum; species Solanum aculeatissimum. Next base: position 7,901 of record JBCEWC010005975.1, on the reverse strand, counting down.
AAAGAAGCATAAAACGAAATAAGTTAAACACATATTTTGAAAGAGGATTGAAAATTTATAGGTATGATATCTAAAAAAACACATTTTTTAATATGCCAATAAAGAAAAAGAAGACTTTGAAAAAAATCTATAGGCACGATAAAAATATATTTTAAACAAATCAAAATCCCATAAGCATGATATCTAAGAGAATTTATTTAAAACATACTTGTTTTAATTATCTTTTCATGTTAATCACACCTAAATCAAGTAATGCACACACAATTTATCCTAGATTGAGATATTGGAACCTAAGTCGAGATTGCCTAAAATTATTGCCTAATTATTCTAAGTAGTCAAATAAGATAACACAGAAAAATAACGAAAGAAGAAAAAAAAACAGTTAGCACGTTATTTCCCCTCCCCCTTTTACTAGATCCCCAATTTTATTATATTCTATTACATCACTTGCGAAAAAAATAAGAAATACGAAAAAACTTAACAACAAAAACAATAAAAATAAAAGGAGTCTTCAAGAATTCTCCGAATTCTTCGAATCCAATCCCGTCCCCAGGCGACTCTTCACGTCTTGACGAAACCAAATATGACCTGTGACAACTTAAAACAAACTAGCAGTACCAATATATAAAATAATAGTTTAAGTAAATAAACACTTCAAGAACATATATGCAAATAAACAAAACAATAATCACAGTAAAACACAGACCGGTTGAACACAATGGCTTCTTGAAACTTTGGTTTTTGACAGAAAAGTATTAAAGAAGCAGTGGTGTTTTATAAAGTGTAAGAATTTGTGTGTAGTTTGTGGAAAACTCTTTTCTTTCTTTCAAAGAAAAATTTACAGTCAACCCAGAAAATCATGACCCCTTCCTCTAAAAAGGTGTCCCTTTTATAGTGAAAAGAAAAGGACGTAAAAGGAAAAGAAATTTGACTAGTTATACTTTCCATAATCACAATAATAAATCAGCATGATTAATTCAAATCAGAAAGTAACCATAAGAGAAAAAGTAAATCAATATTTTCCATAACCAACCATAATCAACCAATTAATCCAAATAATTTACCATCAATCAACAAATCAAACATTCTGTTAATATTTTTTACCCAAAAATAACATCCAGTATAACAACTAAAAAAATCAACGACAGATTTGTATGCAATTTACTCATAAATATAAAAATGATACAGTAAATAATAACATATATTTACACATGTTTTTGATTAAAATTACCGTTACTACTATGATTACACTATATTCTTAGTAAGGCAAGAGCCAAGTTAGAAAATAATGTATTCAATTAGACTATATACAACCGTAAATTGAGAGTCTAACCAAACAGAAAAAGGTATTAAAAGACAATTTTAAAACTAAAAATATTCACAATGGTATGTTAGGCCAACTGGAAAGTCATGAATGTAGAGTAAGCAAGAAATCGAACTCCCGCAACTAAAAATGAGCAAGTTCACAGCACCAGTCAACCACATGACACTTCGAAAATAAGAACAATCAACAATGAACAAACTAATAGCAAGAATCAGTCCCGCAACAACCTCGAAATAAGAACAACATGCAGTAATAATAATAAAAAGAATTTCAAACCGACTTTCATTCATTCTTGAATTTTCGACTTGACATAGCTGTTTCTAGTTGCTTTCGTGGAGTTTTCGGTGGCTTGGGGGTCGAGTTGGTTGCTGCTTCGCTGTGGTGTCGTTGTTGGCCGTCACTGGTGGCTGCTTCGCGGCGATAAGAGGAGAGCTGGAGGCTTCGCCGGGGGAATTGGCGACGACCCTGGTGTTGATTATCAATTTCGCTGTTGGGGGTCGACGAGGGTTTCGAGGGTCGTTTGGTTGATTGTTTTCGGTTGGGAGAGAAATGAAGGTGAGGGAGAGGGGTTGACTAGTCGGAGATGAGAGAGGAGAAAGAGGAGATGAGGGAGAGAGGGGAGGACGACGGGAGAAGAGGGTCGGCGGCAGCTGCATGGCAGCGGCGATGGGGTTTCAGGTTTGTTGTTACGGCGGCGACGGTGGCACTGGACAGAGGGGGCGCCAGCGAGGAAGAGGCGACGGTGAGGGTGAGAGAGAGGCTGTGAGAGAGAGAGAGATGGGGCGGTCGGCGGTGGAGAGATAGGTGGTCGCCGCCCCTTTTTTTAGAGAGAGAGAGGGTGAGGAAAGATAAAGAGGGGGATGAGAACGAGGGGTTGAATTAGGGTTTTGGGTATTAAAATTTAAAAGAGAAATAAAAATAATTTTAATATGGGCCATTGGATCAAATAAAAATAGATGGTTAGGATTAACTTTTTCAAAATGGGGCGGGTCTTGGATCTAAAATGGGTATCCAGATTTTAAATGGTTGAAATTGAATTGAATATTTAAGATTAGGCCAAAATTGACCAATTTAGGCTAGAATTGAAAGGAATTGTAAAGGATTGGCTAGAATTGAAACAAATTTCAAGGAAATTGACTAGAATTGAAATGAAATTGGTAGAAAAGGCTATGAATTGAATAAATTGGGATGAAATTGAATAAACCGTCACCTAATTAATTATGATATTTAGAAATACATAATATTTTAATGATAATCGTTATGTAAGAAGATACGTTATATATTTTAAAATTATTACGTAAAGCATTAAAAGTATATTTATTTTAGCGTGCAAAATAATATAAAAATATATACATAGACATATAATATTTGGAAAATATGATGTTGACAAAATATTTACTATTAAAAATAATTATAATAAAGTAATAATAATAATAATGATGATGATAAAATAAATGATAGTAATAATAATAATAGAAAAACTTATGATAAGGACGAAATATATTTATTATTTATTTTATTTTTTCAAAAGTATTAGAAATACGTAATTATAGGATAAAAATTTGAAATAAACTCATTTATTTTGAAAGTTTTAAAAATACCTATTTTAACTAGATGACGATCTAAAAAGAGTTTAGGTCGGTCAAAATTGGGTGTCAACACCCAGGATATAAAAATACGACTAATCCTACTACCCTACTATACCCCAAAATCAGACATCAACCTAATCCTACTAACCTATTACTCTAATCCGCGACCTCCACTCTTTTCTATCTAGGGTCATGTCCTCGGTGACATCAAGTCTCGTCATATCTTATCTGATTACCTCCCCCCAATACTTCTTTGGTCTACCTCTATTTCTTCGTGTAACTCCGAAATCCAACCTCTCGCACCTCCTAATAGAAGCATCGGTACTTCATCTCTGCACATGTCCAAACCATCGCAGTCTCGCTTCCCTCATCTTATCAGCCACAGGGGTCACCTCTAGCCTCTCCCGAATAGTCTCATTCCTAATCTTATCCCTCCTAGTGTGACCGTACATCCATCGCAACATCCTCATCTCAGCGACTTTCATCTTCTGAACATGTGCATTTTTTTATCGGTCAACACTCCACCCCATACAGCAAAGACGGTCTAACCACCATTTTGTAAAACTTACCTTTGAATTTAGGTGGTATCTTCTTATTGCATAGTACTCTAGAGATAAGTCTCCATTTAGTCCATGCTGCCCCAATACAATGTGTGACATCATCATCGATATCGCCACTACTTTGGATGATGGACCCAAGATATTTAAAGTTTTCTCTCTTGGGAATAAGTTGAGTGGCAAGCCTCACATCAATGTTTCTTTCATCCCTCGCGATACTGAATTTGCACTTCAAGTATTCTGTTTTGGTCCTGCTCAGTTTGAACCCTTTAGATTCTAGAGCGTGTCTCCAAATCTCCAATTTATCATTAACTTTAGTCCGACTCTCATCAATCAGTACTATGTCGTCTGCAAATAGCATACACCATGAAACCTCCTCCTGAATAGACCGCGTCAGCTCATCCATCACCAAGGCAAACAAATAAGGGCTTAACACAGATCCTTAATGAAGTCCCATCTCAACAGGAAAGTACTCTGAGTTTCCTCCCACCGTTCTTACCTGAGTTTTAGCTCCATCAAACATGTCCTTTATCGCCCTAATATTTATCATTGGGACGTCTTTCACCTCTAGGCACCTCTATAGTACATCTCACGACACTTTGTCATAGGCCTTCTTGAGACCAATGAACACCGTGTGAGGGTCTTTCTTTCTTTTCCTATATTTCTTTACTAATCTCCGAATTAGATGAATTGCTTCAGTAGTCGATCGCCTCCGCATGAATCCAAATTGATTCTCTGAAATAAACACTTATTTTCTCACCCTCATCTCTACCACTCTCTCTCATACCTTCATTGTGTGACTTAACAACTTGATACCCCTGTAATTGTTACAATTTTGAATATCACCCTTGTTCTTGTACAATGGAACCATAGTACTTTTCCTCCATTCATCCGACATTTTGTCAGTCTTCATAATAGCATTGAACAGTCTAGTCTACCACTCTATGCCATCCTTGACCATGTTCCTCCAAAAATCAACTGAAATCTCATCGGGTCTGAGTTCCCTCCCTCTCTTCATCCTACGAATGCCACATCTAACCTCCTCAACTCTTAACCACCTGCAATAGCCAATAGAAATCAATATGCATAAGTAATAGCAGAAAATCAACTATAATACTTAACAGGTGGCAAGCAACAAACAACAGATATAAGTGACAATACTATAGAACAAGTACGTAATTAGTCAACAATATCAGGAACACACATAAAGACTAAGGCCTCTACACCATGTTTCTCTTGGGAGATAGGTTCTTTGAGATTGAGTATATTAAGACATTTCAATATGTTTTTCTTTAATGTTTGTGTGTCGGTACGTAACATCTGATCCAAATATATCGTACCAGAACGTGGCACTTGATCCCATAATTGTGTCGGAACGTAATACGCGATTCAAATATATCGTATCAGACGTGACACCCAATCCAAATATAGTTAATTCGTAATTTTTTATCATTATTATTCACTTCATTAACAATATTTCATCAAGTCTTCTTTATTTAAGCATCATTTTAAAAAAGCAAGTTTAAGATTATGAATTTCATGGTCTTGGAATTGTAGATCAATCACAACAATATATCGATAATCCAACCACAACAATTAAATGCATATTAAACTTCACAACATTAGTACTTAATGAATATCAGTCACTATTAAGAATCTTTCTATCATATAGAATAAACCATAACCTACCACAACCGAAGTCAAGCAAGCTAATTCACCAATGTCTCTCATTTCTTTGATGCCTCACAATATTTTGGATCTATCAAATATAATATATTTATAAGCAAACGAGTCCGTAGACACACATATTATTACATGTCTAACCTAGATCCAAAACTCACCCAGTTCTATAATCAATTTCCTAAATTTTAGGCTTAGGATTAAGTTCAATTCCTATTATATTAAAAATCTAGTGGTATTCATGTAATACAATACCTTCAATATCAAAAGCCAACCAAATTTTAAATATGTCCCGTAAATATTTTAAATAGATAATTATCCTATTTATCATACCTTTTACATAAATTTCATAATATATATCACTCTTCCTATCTTAATTTATGTAGTACTATAAATTTGAAAATTTTTATAATTTTTTTTTGTCTTTTAAATATTTAAGTTGTTAATTATTGGGATTTACAATACTTTTTATGTCATTTCAAATAATTTATGTGGTAAAGATAAAATTTTGAGAGTCAATTAATTTTTTACATGCTTTTAAAATATTTTTAACCTGTTAATTACTATGATTTATAATACTTTTTACATAATTTATAAATATATAATTAAAAGAAAAACACAAAAATGACCAAATTGCCCCTATTATTGAAGCAGGAAAGCTGGTCAACTGCCACGGAGAATATATTCTCCACTATATATACACGCACACTATACACAATATACACAAACATATACCATCAAGTATATAGGTAAAATTTATATTTCGACCATTTGCGTCAGTTTTCCTTTTTTATCCTTACAAGGTTGAATTCTCTTATCATATGATAATAAAAACACGTCTCAGAAATGCAAACTAGAAAATTAAAAACACAAGACACTTATATTAAAGTGTTTCCAGATAACTAATTTAGTGATCATTAAATATATGCAAAGTTCTTGTTTAAAGCTTTCTACAATAAACAATGATATTTATAATTATATCCGCCCTTACAGTCTGTTTGGATGGCAGTTTGTCGTGATTTTATTATGGTATTGTATGACAGTATGGTATGATACAATATAGTACTGAACTGTACAATGTTTGAATAGACTGTATGAGTTGCTACTGTTTAATGATAATTTGTTGTTTGATTTGACTGTATGGTACTATATCGTAACTTGAAATTTTACAATAATGTCCTTAATTATTATAAATATTATATTTATCAGTATGTTTTAAAAAAAATTAATACATAGAATCAAGTAGGGAAACATACAAGCTAATATGTTTCCAATCTATTAAAATAATACAAGAAAATAAAAAAGTAAGAACTTTTAAAAAAATGAACATAAAAAAATAGACTAAAACGTGAAAGAAAAGATGAGAGACGGAAAAAAAGTTTCAAAAGTTGATACGGAGGAAAATAAGTAATACAAAAGCAATACATATATATATTTGAGTAAAGTTTAATAAAGGATAAATTAGAATAATTTAAATTTAAGTAAGAGTATAATTGGAAAAAAAAAAGAGAACCCTGAGATACCACCAAATTGGTGGTTTCAAAAAAGTGAAGATTTTCATGGTTACAGAACCATGAAACAAAATCACATCATATCACATAATTTATGAAGCAATCAAAACAAACATGATTCTCTTACTAACCATCCCATTTTAATTTAAAAATTAATTACTTCAATCCACCCGCCTATTCATGGATTCCCAATTTCTTTGACTTCACAATCATAAAAGTTTTTTTGTTTAATTTTTGGCTTTTAGCGAAGAGACCCCCCAAAAAGAAAAGCTTTGACATTTGATATTGACAAGAAAATAAGCATTGACCATATATTATAATTTTGGAAAGAACAACTCATGTTTTACTACTTTCCTTTTGGAAAGTACTGTTTAATAGTCTCATAAATAGTTTATTCCATTAATTTCTTTTTAATTTATAGGTTCTTTTCTTATCAAATTATTCTTGCTAGTCATAAAAATGACAGACTTTACATTTAACAAATTTATTTCCAATCTTTTCATCGTGTTAACATTACATGTATCCCTTCCACTTTAATTTGTTGTTGACCTGATGTAGACTTAACAAATTTTCAAATGATTCAATATGCATGTTGATCGAGGAGATATTTTCATATGTTCTGTTTATCTTTAATTTAATATCATAAATTTTAAAGGTTTTTTATTTTTTAATTTCGAATCAAATCAAAATTAGACAAATAAATTAAAAACGAATAGAGTATTGTTTTCACATGACAAAAGAATCAACTAATTACCTTATTCTTGTCCAAAGTATGGTAATAATTTTCAGGATTTGGATTTGAGCATTATAATATGCTTTCATAAATTTAATTATTTGATGGCGTAAATTAATTAGACACACTAGTTTCCACTGAATGGATCGAGCCATGTCATTAATTAGATTAAAACACCTTACAACTTTTTTAATATTGTATTACTATATGGCAATGTGTTCTCATTATGTCCTACTTGACCTAGCTATTACTAAGCAAGATATAATAAAGTAGTTAATGATGAGAGTGGAGAATTAAAAACAATAAAGTTAATCGAAAGAAACTAGGGAAAAGGGTCAAAAATGTTCTTGTACTATTAGAAAGAAGCAAAAATGTCCTCATTTTATATTTTGGGCCATTTATGCCCTTGTACTATTAGAAATGGGTCAATAATGCCCTGATACTAACGGAAAAGGGTCAAAAATGCCCTTGATTTATACTTTGGTCCAAAAATGCCCTTGTCAATGA
>JBCEWC010005974.1:0-23928 GCA_038996855.1 Solanum aculeatissimum | reverse complement strand
AAATGAATTATGCATGTAATGTAAATGAATTACACTATGTATAAAAAATATATTAAAATTATAAAAATGTATTATACATGTCTTAAAATATGTTAAACTTATATTTTGTTAAATAATCTACATTATGTATTAAAAGTTAATTATATATGTATTAGAATCATATTGCTATAAATGATAAATATTTTCTAATATGGTATATATATGTAAGTTCCACCATAGTTGTTCACTCATGGGCCAATCTAGCCCGATAAACAAGAGAGAAAAATCATGGAACAGTTACTTCCATCGGCCCACTAGATTATCAATAGGGCAAATTACATCGAGATACATTAAACTTAAAAAATTACAAATTTTTTTTATCATCGTTGTATAGATATGTATAATTAGTATATATTTGTGTATCATAATGTATATTTAATGTATAACTCATGGATAAGTAATATACAGTGTATAGTAATGTATACTTTCTATAACTTTTGACAAACTATATTGTATAATTTCGCTGATTTTGAGCTATTTTTTATTTAAATAAAACATGAATGATTCAGACTCATGATTATTGTACTTCATTTGATTAGTGTGTAAAAACCTATCAACTTAGAAAGTTGAAATATTATAAAGTCTGAGTTTTTTGATTCATTTGGTATTGTTTTTTCAATTACTCATATTCAATTAGTCTTTATTCAATAAATTCAACATAGGAGAAGACAAATTTTACAAACTGAACAAACATGACATCTACTAACCTAACACATGAAAGTATGAAAAATCAAATATTTGGTCATGGTGGACCCTTTTGCTTTCAACAAAGCTTACAGATGCTCCTCCTGCATTCATTTGCATGCCAGCCAAAATTTAAAGAAAACAAAACCTAAATACACAAAGGCCTAATCTCTCTTTTTCTTTCTAGCACAACTTTTCAGACTCTTCTAGTCTTCTTCTAATCATTTTTTATCCAAATAATCGTGGTGTTCTGATAAGCTTGCATGCACCTCGACAAGTAAAAGCCAAAAAACAAAGACCCTTTTACATTTAATTGTGAAGTGTATGCACAAGAAAGACCTATTTACTCTGGCTTTCCATCTCCAATCTGGAATATCAGAATACTTCTGGAAGTGCCTTGCCTTGAAGAAATGACTTGAACAGAACAAGTGATCTCTCTGGCTGAGAGAAAGGAGCTTCATGAGCAGCACCTCTAATGGTTGCAAAAGAAAGAATATTGTCATACACTTGAGTCCATCCACCAACCTAAAACATGATGGGAAAAAAAGAAGAAGAGAAAATGAGTTTCTTCATGAAAGTTACATTAAAATTATCTTTCGTTGTTTCACAGAATGGACCAAATGCAATTTGTTTACCTGTTGTCCTGAAAACCAAACTCTATAGGGTACAGTTGTGTTCAGTCCCATCTGTTTTGCTAGTTGATGTACAACAGAGCGGCTTCCAGTCAATGGAACAACAGAATCTTGATCCCCACTATTGTCAAGATATTACATGTTTCACAACGATCTTGAATCAGAAGAGAGATTTTCAAGAAACGACAAATCTATTTACTAGCATTGGCATTAGATGGAATTCTTCCAACATTTACTTATCGGGTTGTCCTGTATAAGTGTACCTGTAGATTAAGACTGGAATTCTCTCCTTGACAAGCAATCCTACTATAGATATGGTTGGAATCTCTATGTCAAGCAATTGATAATCGAGAATGCTGTGGCAGCAAAAGGAAAAAGCAATTAGTGAATCCTCACAAAATAGGTGGACCTTTAAAGCTACAAAAACAGCTTGTAACTGTGGTATAACTTTGTATTGAGTTGAATTGAAGCAAGTAATGTGGGAAAACAACTTCATTTATATTTAGCTAATTTTCTCAATTAAGCAAAGCTTTTGGATGGACTCACGTGCTGCAAACATCCCAGCTGCGAACACCAACAAGCCTGGCATGAAGAGCCCTTCTCACATCTTGTCGGTTTAAGTAATTGACAGTTTCATCGTCGATGCAGACATCTATCTTCTCACCATTTTCCTAGTAATTAGTATCAGTAAGACACAGTAAGGTTAGGTCGATAAGATGTTAAGAGAAGCCAAACAAAATAAAAGGGAGACAGTATTGGGACATCAACACGGTTTAAGCAATGACTTACTTGTGGACTTATGATTTTGGACTGAGAGAGCACCGATGACATACAGACATCCAGAGTGACATCATATTTGTCCACGAATTTACTGGTTTCTCTACTTACAAGGCTCATGACTTTAGAACACATTGGTGATACACTGCCCCTGTAGTACTCGCTCACATAGCGAGAATAATTGCAAAAAGAAGTGAACATTCTGTATGTGGAGTCTGATATTAGGCCATGAGACCAGAAGTACTCAGCCCTCGAATTGAAGTCAGTAGCAAATTCCAAAACCGGATTACCCAGCTGCCATGACAAGAAAGAAAAAGAATATGATTAAACAAGAACTAATTTTTCGATCTCATGCACTACAAACACAACACGTTTGATCAAATGTAACTCCTTGATAACTTTAGTTCGACAAGTTTGGATTGCAAATGTGAACTAAAAATTCATTTCATAAGGTCATACTCACTGCGACTCCTTTCAAATTGAACAATTGCTTCTTGTTGTTAAGCTCAAGCATGAGCTTGGCAAGTTGAGGTACATAATGGCCTGTAATCAACAAATCAAAATAATATGAATACGAAAAGAGATCTATAATTTAAAAATGTCAGCATGTTAATCAATGTGATTAAGTTAAAGATACCTGCATAACTCTCCCCAGTTAAAAATAAATTGTTTTTTCTATACTGTGGGAATTTGTTGAACCAGCGTTGCAAGAACACAACGTTGTCCCTAGCTAAAAAACATAAAGAAAAAAACACAAAAGTGGAACAGCTTTAGGATGTATAAAAAAATATAAAACAATTAACAGTTAAGCTTCAATCAGTAGGATTCCAGATTCTCATCAAACATGTTGCTTTTCCTTTACACCATAAAAGAATAGCTAATTTACTACTCTAATCAGTATTTAAATGGTGATGGGCATCACATGGTCATTATAAGAAAGAATATTAAAACAGCACAAGAAAAGATCAAACTTTTGGAGCTGAACTTTATGTCTGAATAGGAAAATCTAAACGTGAAATCCATGTTTATGCAAGTAACAGATGAAAACATGGTCATCACTAACTAAAACTTCCTCCCTCTGTTTCAATGTATATGCCTTAGTTACTATTTGGACTGTCAAATGATTTTTTTAACCATATTTAACGGTAACTTTCACATAATTTCTAAATAAGTTAGTTTCCAAACATTAGATAGTTTGAGCTCAGTACTCCGAATCAAGACAAACAAATTGAAACAAAGAGAGTACCTGTTATCTCATCATTAACTGTCTCATAGGAAGATGCATTAGTTGAATAAGAGAAGCCAACCCCAACTGGAGACTCCAAGTATAACATATTTGCCTCTGCATATTCAAGAAAGAATCAATTTTTAATTTTTGCTGCTGACTGAAGATACCCAAATAATTTACTGAGGCAAAAAGAGTGACAAAATTCCACCTTTATTCCAACTGTGTTCATTCCTAACAAGAACTTGTCCTCTTGGTCTGAATGGACCATTCTCAGAGAATGCACCTACTCCCACAGAAGAACAACCAGGTCCTACAGAAAACATTAAAGTTCAAAACTTTCAAGAAGCCAAATGGGAAATTTTGAATAAAATAACCCTTAATTTCAAGAAAAAGAAAGTAGCTTTTGTGTACCTCCATTCAGCCACAAAACAAGAGGCTTAGAAGCTGGATCTGTTTCTGCTTCCACAAAGTAGTAAAAGAGAGCTCTTTGTTTCTTGTCATCAACAGTGATGTAGCCTGAAAACTGCTGAAATCCCACTTGGGGTTGTCCAGGCAATAGAATGATTTTGTCTGGATGAGGAGGAAATGCATACCCAATTCCTATAGAAGCACAAAGAAGAAAGAGAAAGAGAGACAGAGCCATTGCTTTTGAAGTTCTTGTTGGAGAAGAAAAGGAGAGAGTGACAATACTTGAAAGACCTGAGCTAATATACTGGAGGGCAGAAACAGAAAGTCATGGACTTATGAGTGGGTGGCATTAAACAAATAGCATGCCTAGTTCAATTTTCTACAGTATTAATAATTATATAATCAAACTGTCATATTTTCTTGTCTCTAGGCGTGTAATTTTTTTTTTGTTTTCCTATCTGCTTCTGATATCACATCAGTACTGTCGTCCGATTAAATTTGAATTTATCCGAAGAATTTGAGGTAAAATTATCAAATTAGATAGAGAATCTATTCACATTGATATTTCAAAAGTTAACTCAAAAAAAGAGGATTGTACAAGCATTATAACATGGTTATGATTTTCATCTAGTTCTTATGTGACGAGATTCAAACACATTCTTTATTCATAGTTCCATGGTTCAGTCCGAAACATGATATTCAAGAACCGAGAGTATGCTCATAACCCCAAATGATCCTGGGGCTTCACATCGGACCAATGGATCTCACTCTAAATCACATCAAATTAAACTTTTGACCTAACTTACGTCTAGAAGCTAGACGAAAGAGAAGATAATTGTTCAAGTCTTATATAGAACTCAGGGTTCTCCGTCACTGTGGGATCACTCTCATCAGCAAAAGCACTCTCTAACGAATGTGAATTAATAACCAAAAAGACTCGAATTCAACATTAAGAATATTTAACACTCCATCACGACCCATCCGCATGGGTCATTGGCATGTAAATGTTGAGCAGAGAGAGACATGAAGTAGAGAACAAAATGACCAGAGATAAAATGGAGAAATTCTTAGCTGGTCCCCATTTCACATAGGCTATGTCAACAGATTCAGCACTCAGCAAAGAGGTGTTGTTTTCTTGAATATGAAAGGAGAGAGTAGGGACAGTGGAGTCCCCAGGTGTTTGTTTGCCTTTTGAATTCTTGAATTTCTCATACAAATTTAATTTATACAGATTTGGTTTTCTGATTAAGTTTCTTATAAAATGAAATACTACTACAAAGTGAAAAATAAGTATATGCTCTGTCACATTTTGGCAAAGGTATGTTTCTTTATCCAGAGTAGCTTTACATTATAACTTTTCATGTCTCAGAAAATGACCAGAATAATATGCCATGTCTCTGCATATGAATCTTTTTTAAACCAACCTTCAAGAAAAAATATGATACTATTTTTTTATCAAATGTAGTTTGGTTTGGTATATCAAATTTAGAAAATGTATATTACAAAAAGAATAAGGTGTATTAGAAAAAAAAAATGCCCTGTAGTATTAATACCTTAGTTTAATATGTATAAGAATAGTATCTCTGTAACCAAACAGTAGCATGTTTGGTTGCTTTAATGGGAGATTAACCCTGTCCTCATTGTTCAATTCTTATATTTTAGTCTCATCTTTTAATTTGCCTTTCATACTTCGTACATTATTTGTATTGACGTCCCTTGTCTAGGGGCTCTGCATTCATGACTTCAGGTCTTGAGTGACGAATAAACAAACTTATCGAGTAGCACATCTAGCTGATTGGTTGACTCCTTTAAATTTAGCGTAACCATGTAGCTTGTTTGGTTGTTCGAATGAGTGAACTAATTCTCCTAATTTAAATTTATATATATTTTTGTTTTATTTTTTAAAAAAAATTACTAATACTTGTATAAGTTATGCCAAAATTAATATGGTACTCCCTATATCCATTTTTATTTGTTCACTATACTAAAATAAATGTCCAACAATAGTTGTCGACTTTATGAAATCAAGAAATAATCTTACACTTAGTTTATAATTAATTATAGTCATTTCTCTATTACATTTTTCAAGATATTACATTTATTATATTAAAAAGATAATTTGGTAAAATTACCCTTGTGATTTACTACTTAATCCATTGTCAAATCAATAGTGGACAACTATTGTTGGACGGGGAGGGAGTATATTATGTGAGGTAAAATATAAAATATACAATAAATACGTGCATTAATAATGTGGGATTAAATTATTTAAAGGCAAATATACCCTTAAAATAAGTAGTTCTAAATAGGAAAAATTACTTAAGCGGATCCTTTTTACTTATTATCATTTATAGCAATATATAACAATACTATGATAAATTTGTACTTTGTATTAAAAGTGAATTATGGATTCAATATAAATCTACACTTGTATTCAAAGTGAATTATGCATTCAATATAAATGTATTAAAAGTGAATTATGCATTCAATATAAATGTATTAAAAGTGAATTATGCATTCAATAACTTGTATTAAATATGTTTTATAAATAGTTCTCGGTAATATGAATTAAATTTGTATTATAAATGTTTTAGAAGCGTTCAGTGAAATAAATAGTTCTCTGTGGTATGAATTAAATCTGTATTATAAATGTATTAGAAGTGTTCAGTGAAAATAAATAGTTTTCTGTAATATGAATTAAATTTGTATTATAAATGTATTAAAAGTGTTCAATGAAAATAAATTGTTATTGCTATAAATGATAAATATTTTCTTAATCTGATATATCTATGTAAGTTTCCCCTCTAAATATAACATTAATCCATTCATCATTAATTAATGTATATAACAGTAACCTTTTTTTTTTTGTTTATAAATCACCACATAATCATCCATACATTTCTAATCACTACATTGGGTACCTCTTAACAATTTGAATGAATCTCCATACATCAAAATAGTATAATTCAATCAATTGTAACATGTATTATGATTAAGTTAAGAATTGATTAATAATAAAAGCAATAATGTTTGGATAAATAAGACGAGAAAAACATTGTGGACTTAGTGAGACATTAGTTGGACCATTGGAAATTGAGAAATGATCCAATTAAATTAATCAAAAGGTGAATCATGGCATATACTCCCAAATCAAATACAGCAAAGACTAAAACATTATCTTTATGTACTTATTTGGTTGAAAGAATTATATACTATAGTTTTTGAACCTTTACTTGAAAAGGGTGTCTTGTAGTAATAATGAGGTATCTAAACCATCATGATGATTTGTCACTATGCTTTCACACACTCACAAAAAACCCATTATAACTTCTAAAATACAAGGTCCCCCCACCCACCCACCTTCTGAGATAACAGATAGAGCCTTTACAAAAGTTTTGCATTTTTCTTCAATATTTCCTTTTTTTTTCCACTTGCACAAGCACAACTGTAAAAAGGTGTAGATAGACTTTGAGAACTTGGACCCTTTCCCCACTAGATTTGTAAAAGACAATGAGAGTCTTTTGGTTGAGATTCAAGTACACTGTTTATTCTTATGATATGTGAACCGTTACATTCGGATGAGATTAACTCAGGGTTGTTTGGTAGTTGGTTTGAAGGTGAGTTATATCATATATGTACGTATTAAATTTTACATAAGTAATATCATGTTTGGTAGCTGATTAGGAGGTAAGTTATTCATATATAAATAATCAATATTTGTATAAAATAATACATAGAATTTTCTCATAACTAACTCTAATCAGCTACCAAACGACTCTCGATCTTTTAGGAAGGGCTTTGCTCATCCCACCATAAAAATTTAGCAAAGATTCACTAGATGGGGCGAGGGCGACTAGGGTGGATTCGATCAAATTTGGGCACGTCATAATAGGTCAACACCCAATCCAACCCGATTTGATTGGGTCAAAATGGGTTGAGTAATAGATTATAGGACGGGTCAAGATTCAACTCAATTCAAATTTTACTAAGTTTTATTTATTTTATTTATTCTTTTACAATATTTTAGTATCTAATAAAAAATATATATTTTTCTTTATTAAAATTGTATATAACATACCAAACTAGAAAAAAAAAATTAAAATATTTTGATAAAATTTCTCTCAAATCAATTTAGGTTGCATATCTAGAAGATCTGTCTCGTATTTGGTACTACATGGATCACTCTGCAAGAATCCCGAATCATTCTCTTGAAGCTCATCCAATCCAATTTTTAATAGATAGAATTGAAATGAATTGCACAAATAACTCATCCAAACTTTAACGGATTGAATGAATCAGACAAATTGAATTTGATTTTACCTCTCCTAGGACAATCATGCCACCTTATGTGTGCACCGACCCTTTACCGGTGGATGGGTCTCTAACAATACTACTTTGAAGAAATTAAAGAGCTCAAAGTAAGTCTATAGATCGCTACATGTCAGCGGGAAGATAGAGTAGGAACGGTTACATAGCTTTTTCGGACGGTTCCGATGAATAGGATTTTCTATAATTATGTGAGTAAATATCACAATACATAAAAGGGACATAATTGCATTCAGACAATCTTTACAAATTAAGTTGAACACATTCAATTACTAGCTATTGACACAAAGTCAAAGACACGTAGAGCTTTCTTTTATTTTATTTTGCTAGCTTTAATTTACTCACCTTCCCTAACTAACCTTGAAAATAAGTCACCTAATCGTGCGACAAACTAGAAGTCTAAGCAACAAAAATTAGTTATTAAAATGTATAGGGGAAGACTAATACAAACTTGTCTTTAGCGAATTGGCGCCTGTAACCACGCCGCACACGCCGTTGACAGGATTAAACTCTTCTATTTTGTTTGCACGCTAAACGCAGTGCTCTTTTTGTTTTGTGTTGACAGTGTTGTGTTGTCCCTCCCTTCGGATCTATTTGATAAGACTCTTAATACTATTTTATGAGTAGTGATATATGCGCTAATGAAGATCTTTATATTGTTATATTTTTTTCTAGAATATCGAAATTTAATTGAATTATAATTTGTTAGAACTCTTTGATATAATTTTTTTTAGCTTGGACAAGACTTTCTGCATCCCCAAAGGTGAGATCAATGAAATCTTTATACTCGAGCATTTATTTGGTCTCATCCAAGAGAGGTGAAAACTATTATTTGAATCTTTTTGAGGATTTTATCCACAAACACAAAGTTTATGTTTGTTTAATAAGCCTCATTATTTCGGACTCACCAGCCCAATTCCCTTGAAAAATTAATTAGCCTGGCCAAGTACATAGAAAATTACACTCAATTTTACCTTAAAAATGAGTATTTTTGAACTTTTGATGCCTACTTGCTTCATGCATGTGTAGATCTTACAAGTTTAAAGTAATTAAGTGTTGTCCATGGAGAAACAACTGTTACAATTTAGGTAAAAAATTCAGCATCACCCACTTTTAAAACCATTCTTATAAATCATCACAAGTACACATACAGTTGGCTATGAATTAGTGGTACACATATTTTTTTTCTTTCGCTATTAACATTTTATCTATGAATTAGTAGTAGGCTTGTCCCAATTTTTAAAAATTTTATTCTTTAATTAGATATCCATGACCAAAAAACTTAGAGGTAAAGAAAAATTGTTTGTTTGACATAGTGCTTGGGTGCAATTGCTGAACTTTAGCTGCTGAAGATGGGGTGATTTATAAGACACATTTGAAAATCAATGTTGTAGAATTTATGACCTCACTAATCATGAGGAAACAAGTTGTGATTTTGAAGTTTGTCTAGAAGTGCCAAATATGAATGAGTCAAATGAGTTGTAAATTAAAATGCGGATCATAATCAAACTCGTTCTATTTCAAAGATGATTAGGTGTAGTTTCGCGCTGAAAATTGGAATTCAACCCAAATTCTATATTACGCGCCAACAGCTTATTCATCTTAAGTTCGCCCAGTTTCAAATTGGCTGCGAACTCATTTCTCCGGCGAAATCGACGTGAATTCCCTTCTTGTCGCTCTCTCTTTGTTTCACTTCATCCGGATTTCCCCTTCGGTGTTCCTCAAGAGACAAAAATTGAGGTCAATTTTTCTATTTGCTTGTTAAAGAAGAAATTAAATGCATTCGAAATATCATGGGATGATCACTTTTTTCAGTTATTTGTGAATTACAGGATTACTAATTTCAACATCGTCCGATCTCATTTCTCAATGCGGAGAATTTGTTCAGTTCTCTTTACCTCACAAGTGTGACAAGTGATTTTATTTTCTATCTAATACTTTGAGCTTACATCAGTTTCTATTTCTCAGCCTAGCTAAGTAGTAGCGATGCACTGCTGCTTCCATTTTCTGTTGTTCCGATTAAAAATAGTGGATTTCTACTTATCAGGCGGTTACGTTGAAATTTCAGTAATTTTTCTAATGATTCGATCATATTTTTTTGTCTCTACATTGATCCATAGATGAAAAGTGTTCGTAGTACTAATTATTTAATGGCGCAGTGGTGGTTTTCTATTTTCTTCAAGATAGAATCTGAATATTTCTTCCGTATCTGATATAATTGTGTGTTTGTTTCGTTAGCATATCAAATAAATGCTAGTTATCTTGTTCCGCTTCTTGTTTTTTGACAACTTTTTGTACTCCTCATATTTGTCCAGTTTCTGAAATTACAGATCCATAATGAAAATGGAAGTTGCTGATCTCACGAATAAGGACGCGAGTGAAACCTTCTGTATGCTCTCTATCCACCTTAAGTTTTTCTTAATACTGTAATGAAACAATATAGAGTGATGTTGAAGTTGCAAAGGATGCAGAAGAAGAAAATGCATTGATCCCTATGACTTCTGAACAGATGGAGGCAGAGATCGATCACCAATATTTCTCAAAAGATGGATCATTTCACTCACCTGGTATATGTACACCTTTTATACCTCAAATAGCTTGAATTGGGAATATGGAAAATATGAGAGAGTTAAAAGTACTGCTGAATTATTAAGTGTATTATGGAGTTTTCACATTGTTATATATCCAGTGTAATTTCACATGTGACTTTTGGGAAGGTAGAGTGTACACACATCTTACCCTACCTTGTGAAGGTAGAGAGGCAATATTGTCACAGAGGCGTTGAGTAATTAAGTAATCCAGGGAGCCTGTGTAGATCAGTGTTGCTAAAGGCTCACTTAAATGCACTTAAGCGCTGAAACTTGGTGAAGCCCAGGTGGTGCTTCGCCTCACTTAATTGGAGCTTTGGTGTAGAGTCAGGGTGCTAATGCATGTTCACCTGCACCTATGGGTTTTGACGTTTTGTCATTAATGTTTCAACTGCATATGTAAAGCTTAATTGTAGATTTTTCATATGTTGTTTTGTCCAAGTAATTGTTGTTTGTGTTTGTAGTTGGATTTTCTTGTGGTCGCTCTTGATTACTCTGGTGTAAATACTGATTTGCTATAGTTCCACATCTCCATATGGTTGACTCTCTTTCGTCATCAATTTGACTTGGTATCTAAACTGCTGCAATCAGGAAAGTCAATGCTTTAGGAACTGAGAAATTAATTTGAAGAACGATTGCTTCAGTAAGTGTAAGTTGAAACCAAATACTTAAGTTAAGATCGACCCCATTTGCTGAAGCATATCTGTTTGCAGAATACACAAGGAACAGATGGAAAAGTGGCAAGAAGAGATTAAGGAACTGCGCGTGCTTGACACAGCAAATGAGGAGGCTGATGCTCTGTTGCTAAATGCTAAAAATCTACTTCAGAATGTCCATGGTGAGTCCTGAACTTGTACCATAATTGAAGTAACTTTTCAAGAGGTAACTTATTCCTATTAGCACCTAAGTTTTCAGGAATAGTAACAGAGTTTTGCATGTTCCAAAGGAACGAAAGAATATCAGTTTGATGAAAGCTGTTTACTAAGTTTTCTACGTGAGAAAATTACAAATAAATGAACGTGGAGTGCATCAGATATATTCAAAATTTATACATAAAATTGCAGCTTTCTTGAGCAACTCTTTGATGCTATATACAAATGATTATTTTTTTCTCAGGAGATGACGTTTTCCAAATTTGTTTCCAAGTAATTTCTTTTATAGCAGGCTATATATTCTCATAAGTTTATTTCTATAACAAGAGTAAAGCACAAAAAATGAATATGTTTATTGAACCAATGTGGGCGTTTAAATATAAGAATGAAATAACCACTTTCCTAAATTAACTCTAGGAGAGGAGACCTGAACTACTTGCTTAACAAACTCCTTGATAAGGAGATTTATTTGAGAACATAAAGGAGTAACAAAATCAAGCTAAACTACTTGCTAAACCAACTCCTTAAATCAATAAGGAGATTTATTTGAGAAAATAAAGGAATACTAACATCTAGCTAAACTACAAGCTAAATAAACTCCTTGAATAAGGAGATTTATTTTAGAAAATAAAGGAATAACAAAATCCTAACTACTAGCTGAAGAAGTGGTCAAAGCAATAACCTGAGCATAGCAAGTTAGTAAACAGTACTGTACTTGTGGTTTTCCTCTCTCTGCTTAATTTCCAGAATGGATGCAAGAGAATGAAGTTCTCCTGTCATCATTTAATTGATCATAACTTTACTGCTTGAGAACAAGTTTTCAGAAAATGAACAGAAACATTATAAGTTGATTAATCATATGTTTCAGGGGTTAACTGATCCAAGTGGAGGGCTGTTAGTGAATAAGGTAAAATATAAAACAGAAAGGTAACACTGAAGATATTTTTGTTGGTTACTTTTAATGAGGGGCAAATTAGTTAAGTGTGATAAAGTTTTTTTCTTTTTTTGATCAAGTGTACTAGAGTTTAGGAATACATTTGGACCTTTTTCTGTTTCTTTTCTGTCCAAAAGAAGAGGAGAAAAAGCAGAAAGAAAGAAAGACAAAAGCTTCAGCCAACAAATAAGATCTTGGCTATCACCGGAAGTATATATATACACCAAGAATCTTAATCAATAACCATACAACATGTTCATGATAAATTTCGTCATGATCAGCATAGAGGACTTCTTAAGTGGCAATCTTAGGAGGTGTTTGGATTGACGTTTTTCAAGTGACGTATAAATTAAAAGTCAAAAGTCATAAGCTTTTATAAGTTAGGAAGTGAAACCTCCAATTTTTGGCTTTTTTTTTTTTTTTGAACCTTTTCAACTATAAAAAACATTTTTTTGTATTTACCCAAACACTTTAAAACAAAAAAGTACTTAAAAATCAAAAGCTACTAAAAATAAATCAATTAACATTTTAGTAGCTTAATTAATTGACTGAATTGCCACTTTCCACCTGTAATTCCCTCCCCCAATTTTTTAAAAAGGACTTCTGAAGTTTAGTTGCTGTACAAAGTACTTCCTATTTGTTAATTGCTATTCTATGGTGCCTCTGAGGTTTTACCATGATTTCATCCCCTTAAAGATGTAAATGAAGTGAATCTTTTTTTAATACCAAAACATGTAAAGAAAGGTATTATAAAAAAGATAATTTTTCTCTGCTTTCAGCCAGAACCTAAAATTGTCAGCTTGATGTTCTCTGATAGAACAAATTATACAGGAAGCAAAGAAAGTGAAAAAACAACTGCCATAAAAGTAGATGATCATGACCATCAAATACTTACAAATATGGAAAAACAAAATCTAACAATAGACTTTATTTCATGACCTAACTACTAATCTATAGCAGCCCTGTAAAAACTAACAACCATCTTAACCTGAACTGTCTAGTACTTCAACCTAGGTAGCTGTCACCGACGTAGATAGGTTGAGCGGAGTTAAGTCCAAGGCGTGATCTAGAGTAATGCCTTGTCACAATAACCTCCCTTGCTAGAACCATTTTCATCTCTGGGGACCAATCTATGATATGGTTCTTGGATACTTCTTCCTGCTTAATCTTCTTCACTTGGCTGTGCACGAGATGATAACGATGATCACCCTTGTGGTTTTGTTCCAAGATTGAACTCTCTTCTTTCTTTGCCATGATGTTTCTTCTTCTTCTTCTCCTCAATGTGAACTGACCAAATAGCTAGGCAGAGTCTGTTGTATTATAAAAGATGTATGTCAATATTTATATTATATATAGTACTGAGTTTGGCCTCCAACCTCTTTAGTCACGAGTGCTTAATGCTTGGTCATTGGTAAAAGAATGGGACCGAATCAGAATGAGGAAATTGCTAAGTTTATTGCTAATTAAATGGATAAGTTCTAGAGTTAACAAGACGGTTTGTTAAGACCATTTAATAGGAGTATTTGACCGAAGATTAAGCTACTAACCAACCCCACGCGCACTAGTCAAAATTATATTCATCATTATCTATTTCTTAATTAGTGCTACTTATTAAGTAAAATCTTGAATTTTCTAAATAGATAAGTATGAATTATATTATTTCTACTACTTTTTACTCTTACGGTTGTAATTTTTTTTTGTTTGTTAAATCCAAGGTTATAAATGCTGACCTGCCTTTAAGTTAAGTTACTAATTGCTCATAAAATATATGAGCACAATAAATAAAGGAAAAACCATTTTTTTTAAATGAAAAAGTGAACCGAAAAAAGAAGAATAAAGAAAGCATATATATATAAAAAAAAGAACAATTTGTATAAAAATATATAATTTAGATTTAGGCAACTTTGTCCATTAAGACTTGGACAAATAAAAGAAATTAGTATTGAGTATTTTGTTTCTATTGGAATTTGAATACGAGATTTCATTTTCTCGTTCTCAACATCTTTCATTGATCACTAGGCCACATGCTTGGGTATCTAGTGAATTTTAATTATCAAGATAATTTGATAATGTAATCTTTTTATTTAATGTATAAAAGTTAAACCACATCGTATCACTACTCCATTATAATAGTATCTAGCTTCTCTCATGGATAATGGTCAATTTAATATCTTTTATTTCGTGTTAATTAAAACGCACACAAGGAGCTTGGCTAAGTAAATGAAGTTTCTTCCATATCTACTACATACTACGAACCTAGGATAATTTGTTTTTACCTTTTCAAATAATTACCATCCATTTTAGTAGCTTGGTTTATGTGAGTTTAAAATGAATTATATAATGAGAGAATTATTAAAAACATTCCTAAACTTGACACGAGTTATTAGTTTTCATTCTCAAATTATTGACAGTGTTAAAAACACCTTATTACTTGACTAATAGAATTTAAATACACCCCTGATCTTGCAATGCCAATGAAATACACCTCTAAATTCATGCTAAGTTAAGGAGTATTTTTAACGCACATGTAATGGCTCGGGAATATATTAGTCAAGTAGAGGGGTATTTTTAAAACTATCAATAGCTCAGGATAAAATTAATAACTTGTGCCAAATTAGGTGTGTTTTCAATACTAGCCTCGTATATAATTGATTTTGAATCCAGAATGATTGTGGTAGATTAATAATCAAACGATCAACATATAGATAGTCAAATTATGATAAACTAATCTTCTGAGTACTAGTATATTATTTATATAATCAGTTACAGTTAGTACATGTTTGAAATTGAATAGTTAATTGCTACTATACTTGGTGTGTTTATCTTTTTACGCGTATGTAATTTCAATGTGCTCATTGCCTCACAGTCAGCTCACTTTTTTCTAAGGTTTGCAGTTTCCTAACATGTGAACATTGACCGAGTCGAGCCCTAGGTTTGGCTGACCTTGGTCAAAGCAAATATTCTATGATTTGATCATGCAGTTTTGCTAGTATATTGAACACCTTATCTGAAAGGAAAATCTTCACTTTCTAGAAACAACAAATATTCAAGACCCTTTTGTAATTGAAACTTTGCCCCTTCACAAAATCTAGTTTTAACCCTCATGAACTAATTTTTTTTCTTAAATATGAATCAGATAAGATATGAACTGATATAGTTATTATATATTTCATAAAAGGCATGAAGAAAAAATTATCGAAAAAGATTTGGATGAACTTCTAATTCTAAGATAGCTTCATCGATGGATTTAAGTTCCATATTCCTATAAAATTGACCTTTTTTTGTTTTTTGACCAATTAAGCTTCCTTGGTGGCAAAGTTCCTTTCACATAACCCAAACCCAATTGGCTGCGTTTCTGAGTGCAAGCTTGATTGATTCTCTCTTTCCCCGATCGAGCAGGTTGACTTTAACAATATATTGATAAGAATTTAAGCTAATATAAATAATGATGGTATAAAAAATTCATTTAATAAAATCATTAAACGTATAATTGGAGATAGATTTTAGGCTGCTAATACAAACATAAAAAGTTTTACATAAAACTAAAACTGAACACAAAAAATATTGTGTTTACATTTAATCTTTTAAGCGGTGTCAGTATAGTGTTATAGTGTATATCCATAAATTAATATTCTTCTTCTTGTTGCTAAATGATAAGTATCAAATTGGAGGAACAATATCTAATTTTGAAAGGGAATAATTAGAGTAGATAGCTAATCGGTTAAAGTAATTATCTAAAAATGATCATTCGTTATATAGACATGTATAGTAAATGTGTATTTCATGTATAGTTAAGATATATTTTAGTTTTTAAATGTATCATAATGTATATTTAGTTTACAACTTATGTATAGTTAATCTATATTGTATAGTTCGTGGATACTATTTATGACTTTATATTGTAGTCGTTTTATATTTTCTATGATTTTTTATTATATCTTATATAAATAAAATATGATTATATTTATTATAAATTAATTAATTTATTGTATATATTTAAAATTATCTCTTTTGAAAATGCTCTAAAAATATATATTTGATTGCTGATTTGAGAACTATATTTTTCGTTTCAATTTATTTGTCTTGTTTAAGCTTGTTATGTTTTCCTATTTGATTGGTCCAACACCCCAACTATCAAGCGGAGAAGTGGCTTACCTAATAATCACGCAAATTCAGATAGAATTGAATAAGAAGCGTTGCCATATAAAAGTATGTCACGCAACTTTGATAACCCTCATTCACCAAAATAGAAAAAGTTTGACACTCTTCAAATTTCCAAAACTTATTATGGCCCAATACAAACCACCTTCCTAATTGAGGGCTTTGAAAGGTTCTCAATTGGAACTTCCCAACAAAAAAGCAGCATTGGGCTTTTACAATTCCTTTATTCTTATCGTAGAATACAAAAGAAACCTTTCGTTTTTTCTTTATGACAGGGGCTTGTGACTTGTGAGGAGCAATGTCTATTGGTTTATTGTTGACCATTGTTTGTGTGGAATAGTCCATCCGTTCACTTTTACTTGTCACTATTTCACTTATCAAGGTTAAATTATATGAATTTTGATCAATATTTTAAGATGTATTTTTTCATCATATTAATATGAGAAGGATTGCAACTTATAATATTTTTCGTATAGTTTTCAACCATCTAAATTTTAGATTTCCAATATTAAATTTAGCTCTGAAGTTTAGTCAAGTTGACCTTAAAAAATGAAGTAGTGACAAATAACAGTGAACAGAGAAAGTATAAAATTACACTAAGCACGTATTTTGAAGTTATTGTTACAAAATTAAATTTATTGGCCAAGAAATCAAAGGAAACTTGACAAATAGATTCTTTTATTATCTATCAATATGATAGAAAAATATTATTTCCTTCCAAACATTCTTTTATTATCTATCAATTATAACGTCTTTGATCCAAACACAACAATAATGTTGTTGCCCTTAACAATCCTACAAAAATCGATGACAACTTTTCTTCTGTGATCTATGGCTATGAGTGGAAAGGAAATCAAAAAAGAAGAAAGAAATGATATAACAAAGATGAGAAAATGGTTCTTAATTTATAAGTAAGAATTATCAAACAAGAAAATCGGACGAGATTTGTAAATTCAGTTTCCTTTCTAGGGTAACTTTAAATAGGAAGACCTGGGGAGATGAAAGCAATTAAATTGTTAAAGTTTTTTCTGCTAAAAATTAAAGAGACCCGTCAATTTTATACTTAATTGTGTTAACCTTTGGTCTTCAACAGTTTCCTCAAACCAAAAATCTTAACTAAAGGATGAAATAGTAATTTCAATATACAATTTGTGATTTTATATGGTACCCAGGAACTAAAGAGCATCTTCAACGCCTAAGTCTATATTGTCATGGCTAATTCATTGAACAATTAAATAGGAGTCTTTTTGTCGTCTTGATAACATAACTTACTTTTACTATTAGTTCACCATACAACATGATGAATAAGTTATAATGGAAAGAATTTGATAATTAAAATTTATTATTTATTATTTAATATTTAATTAACAATTTATTGGATGATTAATAGTATTTGTGTTTAATGTAAGGATACAATTAAAATTTATTAGTTAATTAATATTTTAACAATAATATAAAGGATAAAATGATAATTCAATTTTGAGATTAGGATAAAATAATAAAATTTATTTTCTTTATTTATTAAAGGAGTGGACACACAAAAAAATAGCAGAACTTGTAGAGTAACTTGTCATATATACTATTAAAGATGATGTAATCCAAGAAAATAGCTCCTCCTTTCCATATTTAGGCAGTTGAAAATTCACAAAATTATTGCTTCTTAATTTCTCTCTCTATAACTGCCAAATTATAATAATCTTACATATAATTGACATCTCTTTCATTCCCTTTATCAAGAAGAAAATTGTAATTTGATTTTATTTACTTCTTAGAAAATTTGAAAATGTTCAAGACATTTTCTATGTCCTCCCGTATGGGAAGAGACTTGCAGAGGTACAACGAAGGTTGTCGTCAAGTTGTTGGGTGAGTTATCTCCATATAAAATTTGAAATTAAATCGATTAACTTGATTTTAACCTCAATTTTATATATGGTGCTGCAGATGCATCCCATACAGATACAAAAATAGTTACCAGTCAGGTTACAATATTGATGATTTGGAGTTTCTATTGATCAGCTCACAGAAGAGTCCAAGATTGATGTTTCCTAAGGTACATTTTTTTCTATTGATTTTGCTGATTGGATTATCATCCCTGACATTATTCGTTTTGCAATGAAATGAAGGGAGGTTGGGAAATTGATGAGTCCTTAAAAGATGCAGCTTTACGAGAGACCTTTGAGGAAGCTGGGGTTCTTGGCGATGTTGAGGTTCAGGTAAGTCGATAAAACTTGAATTTTTGTAGAATTAAATTCGAATATCATTTTTGTTTTGGAATGATTCATGTAGTCGATCCCAATTTATCAAGGATGTGACTATTGACATAGTCCTTTTTGTCTATTTCTGGTTGGAACCAGGACTATTTAGGTACCTGGAGTTTCAAAAGCAAAAGCCAAGGCACATTTCACGAGGGACACATGCTGCCTTTGTATGTCACTCAGGAATTAGATGAATGGCCTGAGAAATCTGCTCGTCGACGTTTATGGGTTTGTTTTGGACATTGCTAGTTTGCTATTATCCCTTTGATCTCAATCTCTAATTACAAATATGAGAGTCAGATTCAAAATTTAAATAACTAAAAACATACTCTAACATATAACTCAATGTTGTCCGTGTAAGAATCATGTTTTATTAATATCAATGACTCTGCTCACTAAAACTTAGGCAAAAAGCAATTTATTTGTATTTGTCTAAGTCGTGGTGTACTCGTGTCTTTATATATTATTGTATGTCTCATGTTTGTTTCTTTATTGTATTCATATATATATTATCTCTTGTTTTTCTCATATCTAGTATCTTCTGCTTTTGGGGCCTGATGATATTTTTGAGCTGAGGGTCTTTCGAAAACAACCTCTCTATCTCTATGAGATAGTGGTAAGGTCTGTGCACATTTTTCCCTCCCCAGACCCACTTGTGGGATTCTACTGGGTATGTTGTTATTGTTGTAAGTCGTGGTGTATAAAGTTAGTCTGTATCTATGTTGGTGGAAGGTAACAGAGTGTGTTTGATTAAATTTGCAGATGAAATTTAACGAAGCCAGAGAATTATGTTGGCATCCATGGATGAAGGAAGCTTTAGATGTCTTTGCTTCAAAGCTTGCTAAGAGAAACAAAGAGGAGCCTCAGACATTATACCCTTTCAAGGATTTGTCAATTGAAGCAATGCCAAACACTGATACTCCAGTAGCAAACCAAATGTATAATATTGAAGAACCAAGAATGGACAATGCTGAAGCTAATCCTTTGACTTGTGAAGAACCAAGCATCAATCCAATCTTTGTAGCCGATTTGATGTTTAACGAGACATTGTTCAGTGAAGATCTTGGAATAAGCCATATAGCTACTGCTACATCATTGTTCAATGAAGACACAAGAATAAGCATTGTTGCTCATAGCTAGCAACGAAAGGAAGGAGAAACCTCAACAAGCTTAGGAAGCAATAAAGGCGGATCCAGAATTTAGACGCTAGTTGTGAATTCTGAAATGTCTCTCTAACTCTTTATATATTCTTGTTTTTTGGGTATGTATATTTAGCTTGATCTCGAAGCATTGAGTTCTACTGAACACGTAATTAGATCCACTGCAGGGGATCAAGAATCGGGGATACCTATTGTAAATAGATTAGGGACTTTAAGGCTACATAGTCTTTCTTTTATTGCTTGTTGTAAATACTCCTTGACCAATATATTAATTATTATTAATATGAATGAAGAGATTATGTGCATGCATGAGAAACTTTTATATCCATGCAAATGTTATGACATATTTAAGCTCACAAGTTTTATAATCAGATAATATTATATTATATTTTAGTTCACAAATTTCAGAAATTTTGTGTCAACTTAAATTATATAACATAATTCAAGCAATTGAAGAAAGAGGAGTTTAATGTAGAAAAATCGGCATTGCTTCATTCTCTAACTCATTGAGGTTCATACATCATTTGATTAGTTTTATATTCTCCAACAATCATATGATGTGATTCCGAAGAATCTTAATAGCTTCGTTGGTTGGTTACCTGAACTATCACTTTATTGGTGAGGGTTCAATTCCTCATATTGTAATCTACTCCTCATTTCCCCTGCCTCCAATTTGAATTTTTTTTTTACAAAAGATGTGATTCCTCATACATGTTTGGTGGGACAAATTTTTTTTGGTTAATGTACCAACTCAAGACAGTTGATAGGAATGAAAGAATAACTAACAAGAGAATAGTTATTTTTCCATAATCATGTTACTTGTAAGGTAATCTAGTAAAATTAGTTCTACTAAATTACTAATATATTATGAAAAAAATCTTTTACACTATCAACGTATATAACTCTATTCGTATATATAAATTTTCATATCTGCTATATATATACACATAAAAATAATTTTCACTAAGGGAATTTAAAATATTTTGACATCTACTATATATATATATATATATATAAACAATTTTGATCTTATATATATAGTGTAATTTTTCGATGAGAGGGAGTTATGAAGAATACATGTCTCAAGGATTACAATTACTATTAATGAGATGAGTAATTCTTGTCAAGGCATTTACTAAAAGTAAGCTAATAAAAACACCTTCATTTTCAGTTGTCAAAAATTTTATAATTGATTTTTATTTTTACTTGTTACTTTGATAAATCAAGATAGGACAATTTTTTTTTTCTATTATATCCTCAAATTATTATCATTAAGTTAATGAATTTGAAAAATATAGTGGGTGGACCTTATCAATTAACATGGATAAAATGATAAACATGTTATATTGATAATCTTTTTCTTAATAAGTGTGGTAATTCAAAATGTGACAACTAAAAGTGAACGGAGGTAGTTAAACACCTTAATAAAAATACATGTCTCAAATTATTCGTCCACTTACTAAATCAAGATAAAATTAATTTAAAAAAAATTATTTTACTCTTACGATTAACTCGGTGGAAAGCCTAAACAAATTTAGAAGTTTCAAAAAGTTCTTTTT
The DNA here is from genome assembly GCA_038996855.1 of Solanum aculeatissimum. Taxonomy (NCBI): domain Eukaryota; kingdom Viridiplantae; phylum Streptophyta; class Magnoliopsida; order Solanales; family Solanaceae; genus Solanum; species Solanum aculeatissimum. Next base: position 2,305 of record JBCEWC010005974.1, on the reverse strand, counting down.
TCAAGAGAATAAATTGATAAAATTAACCATCTTATTTATGATTTTTTAAGCCTAGTGTAAAATAAAAATAAATTAATATTTTTCTTTTTTTAAGAATAAGTAATTTTTCTTGAAATATGTGTCCAAACTAAAAATACCAGTGAAATTCATTTTGACAAAGTGACAATATTTATCATGAATTTTCCGTTAACACTACCAGACCCATTACTACCTAATTAATCATTAATCACCTACTTAATTCTTTTTCTTCCAAATATTACTTCCTTTTTTCCTAAATCTACTCTTATCATTGTGTTAATTAAATGAGACATTTAAGAATTAGTATAATTAATGTTATTATATATTTTTCTATAGAAGTATGATTTATTTATTTATTTTAAAAAAAGAGAAATAATACTGGATGGATTAGAGAAAAAATGTGAGGCTTCTAAAACAAATGGAATTAATTCATAATTCAAACAAATATTATTATAATAAATGTTATTGTATATTTTTCTTTACAAGTATGATTTATTTACTATATATTATTTATTTTACATAATGTCCAATCTTGGAACTTGTTTAAGTGGGTATTAACTATTACATACTCCACCTTTCACCCCAAAGTAGTTACTTATTAATTTTTATAGACATTTTAAGGTATATTTTTTTAAGAAAAATTAATTTATAATATTTTTATATATTTTTATTGAAGCTATAATTTTAAAATATTAAATTAATTTAATATAATTTATTTATTTTAAAAAAAAATGAATTTTGAGATGGACAAAGGGGGTAGTATTATTTTTAGTAAAACATACTTCCTTCGTTTTAAAAAAAATGTCTTACTTTTTTTTTCTGTCTAAAAAAAAATGACATCTTTCCTTTTTTAACAATACTTCAATTCCAACTTTCTACGTGACATGTTTAAGATCACAAAATTAAAGAATATCTTGATAAATTTAATATAACTTTAATTTTATTTTCTTGAATTCTGTATCAAATCAAATTAGTTCATTTTTTTTAAAGAACGAAATAATTAACAGATGTTAAATCTTGTTGCTCATTATTTTCTTTGTTGTATCCACCTATCTTTAGTTGGTAAGTAAGAGACTTCATCAAGTACATAAATTATCTTGTCTTCTTATCTTTTATTAAATATCAATTATTTGGTTTCCATGTGCTTACATAATACTCATTCAACAAACTAACTTGTAATAATATTGCCAATTTTTCTCTTTCTAAAAAAAAAACAAGAAAAAGTCTCTTAATTAACCATAAGCAATTAATATTTGGTACTATCCTATTTTTTGTTTGGTTATTTATTTTGAAATAAGTTATATCAGAATAAGTAATATCGGGACCATTTATCCTTGTTAGAGGATAAAATAATGATAAAAATAACCCAAGGGCAACTCAAGTTCTTTTTATTTATTTTTAATATTAAAAAAATAAATCTACCAATCAATAAAAAATAACTAATTCCAAGCATAATTTGTCTTTCGACCCAAACAAACTCAAAAATTAAAAACTTATAACTTATTTGAATTAATTTATTTTAAGTATTTTTAAATCTAAATAACTTTTAAATATTTCAATAAAGATTTTTTTTTCATTTTTATGATCCTAAATTAAAATTATGTTAAATGTATCAAAATATTTTTTAACCTTATAATCTTAAACATGCCAAATATGAAAATTAAAATTAAAATATTATCAAAGAAGAAAGAAATTATATTTTTTAAATAGATTAAAAAAATAAATTATTATTTTTTAAACAAAAGGAATATCACTTTTATATTCTACTTTACGATCAAGAAATATAGATAATAAGGATTAATGAAACAAAAAAAAAAGTTTTGTTGAAGTTCAAATTTAAGCAAAGAAAATTAAAAATTCCTAACTTAAGAAAACAATGTTTATTCACCAATCACGCCACCGTGTATTCTCTTTTCTTATCCTTCTTGAAAAGCATTTGTCACCATTATTTTAATTATTATTTTATAATATATATTTATTTTTTAAAATATGATATATTAGCTGTTATCTTTCGTTTACTTTGACAATTTTTAATTACTCGAGAATTCACTATGAATTTATCTGTTTTACGTTGATTATCAGTCTATCGTAATCTTTACTCTAGATCGAATTTGGAATCGATTAAGTGACCAAACTAAGTTAAATAATTCTGAATTACATCATGAAGGAATTTTTAGATGAAATTTAATCGTTTTCTAAATAGGGGAAACTACATATATATACAAAAAAGTAAAATGTTTACAAAAAAAGTAGTCCATGTTTTATTTACATAAAAAATAGCCCAAAA
>JBCEWC010005973.1:0-23929 GCA_038996855.1 Solanum aculeatissimum | reverse complement strand
ATTATATATATAAAATGTAATTTTAATAGAAAAATATGTTATCATAAAAATAACTATTAATTATGGTTGTGAATGTTCTTATAAATATTATTAAAAATTATGTTAATATACATGAATATAAAAAAAGTGTGTAAAAAAAATCTAAAGGGGGGGTATTTTTGGATTTTTACATACTTTATTTCAGGATAAGTTATCCTGGAATTATTATCCACCCTCAAGAAGGGATAACTTATCTCAGTATTAATTGTTAATCCTAGGATAAATTATCTGATCCCTTACAACCAAACAATAAATTAAGAACCATTTAAAAATTATCCCGAAATTAACCTTTCTTATCCATCACACCAAACGACCCCTTATAGTATAGTAGTAGATATGTATTGGGGCAGTATTCATTACTTTAACTTTGATGGATCATGTAGATATTTGTAAACACCCTCCATTCTTGTTGAAATACTAATTTGAACCCATTAGGGCTTTCAAATACTTCCTTCTTGTCTTATCCTCTTGCCCTACTAAATAGGCGCTTCAAAGAATACGAGAAAATGGTTTGATATGAGCATCAAGCTCATCATACCTTTTGATTCCTCTAAAAAATTACTAGTATAATTTTTAGTTACGATTTTATTATTTGTTAGAATAATTTTTATACATTACAAGTTTTAAATTTACTGTGATTTTTCTCTACCAATTGATTAATTGAAATTAGAAACACCATCAATGAGATTGGTTAAATTGATGTTTTAGGTTTACATTTCAAAGGAAGCAAAAATATTAAGCTTTCATCATTCAAATTTTAGTGAGGTGATTTGAAATTTGAAGTTTCTAGATTTCTACAGCAATCTAAAATTAATATGTAATATAATAGCTCTGTTTAAAACATAGATAAAAATTAAATAAAAGTTATAAATTTAAATAAAAATGATTGAATTTAACCCACTGAGTCAGAAGCATAGGAAGGACCTATCTAGCAACAAGTAGGGATATGGTGAGGTGTTTAGAGAGAGAAATGTTGTTAGACACTTGTCAAGAAAGGAAGAGAGAGCACAAAAGGATTGACACGTGTCATTTATGTTATTTTTTCTTTTATGACATTTAGGATGAGCTGTCAACAAAGGAAGGGAAAAGGGGTCAGTCCTTTTCGAATAATTTCATGCTTTTCACAAAATGGGGTTTTAGTTATTTAATTATCAAAGGACGTGTATTCTGAGGACTAATTCACATTTGCATGACACCTGGTTGATAAGGTTTTCCAGTCTTTCGTCAAATTTTGGATATTTCCAGTGACAAAAACACGTCAACATAAATAAATTGGTTAATATTTCATACTTAAAATTAAGGGAAAAAAATAATTTGAAAGTTAAAAAGTTACGTTTGAATATGATATTCACATTTGGCAAAAGAATGAATCAAAAAGAAATTGGTTTACCTTTGAAATTCTAATAGTCCCACATAAATTGGGCTAAAGGTAGTAACATGTATTATTTATAAATTATCTAAAAAAATATTATAAATTATAATAATTAATAACTTAAAATATTTTTTTAATTTTTTTTTTTGTATTTAATAATCACGTTTAAAATATTATAAATTATAATAATTAACAACTTAAAATATTTTTTTAATTTTTTTTATGTATTTAATAATCACGTTAAAAATATTATAAATTATAATAATTAACAGTTTAAAATATTTAAAAGACATAAAAATTTTAGTTGATTTTTGAAATTCTATCATGGATAAATTTGGGACATAGAAAACGAAATATATTATTTGAAAATTATATAAAAAGTATTACAAACCACAATAATTAATAAATTAAATATTAAAACCATATACAAATTTAGATGACTTCCCAAATTCAAAACATAAAAAAATGAAAAATTTTCGCATATAACCAATCAAAAATATCTTAATTATGTTAATAGCTATAGTTTGGTAATTACATTATGTAGCTGTGTTTATATCAACGTTTGTATAATTTTCGCATTATTTATATACATTTGTATAACATGATGTATAATATGTATAGCATTTGTATATTTCCCTATACAACTCGTGCACAACGTTTGTATAATTTGCTATACAATTCGTAATTTTTGTATATTTTGTCATACAATTTGATTTGCATACAACTTTTGTAGTTTGTATAAATCATGTGAATTATATAAAACTCAAACTGTAATTACTGTTAGATGTTTATCGCGAGCCGTAATCAATTCAAACTATAACTATGTTAACTAATTAATTAATTAATATTTATTTATCCGCATAATTTTTCCTATAATAATTAAGTTGACTCGTCATTGTGCTACCGAAAGTTTTAGAAAAATCGAAATAGGAGAGCACTCTTAATATTTTATCTTAACACGTAAATTGTAATAAAGAGAGCAATGTATATTAAGTTTTGACACGTAGAAGAAAATTTGGATTTCTTTGCTTTTATAGGTGGCTAGATAAAGGAAGAGGTAAAATTTGACAGCTACTACACGGATTTGGTGGAGCAAATTCATTAGATGATTTTTGAAAAAAAAAAAAAAGCCTCGACTTATTTGTTTGTATTTTTAATTTATTCTATATTTAAAAATTGCGTATATAAATGAAAATTATAATAATTAGTAATTTAAAATATTTAAATAATTTTTATATTTTATCAATGCCATATAAATTAAGATAGAAAAAGTAATATATTATTATTTGAAAATGACGTAAAAAAATAGTACAAATCATAATAATTAATAACTTAAAAATTTAAACGATATATAAAAAAATTAACTGATTCTTGAAGTTTTATCAGTGCCACATAAATTGAGATAGAGAAAATTACACATATTATTTAAAAATTATGAAAGAAGTACTATAGAATAAAATAATTAACAACTTAAAATATGTAAAAATTATTGTAAAATGGATGTCCAAATAAATATTTTCTATGTCCACATAATATATTTTGTGACAATTTACATATACAACAATATACATTATGTGTAAGATGGATTTACACTCATTTTAGTTTGTTTTGTAACCTATTCATCCATGTAATATACTTGGTGTCCAAAGTGTATACATGACAATAAAATATCCATTTGTGACAATGCACGCACAAGTATAAATACCCCCTTTCTTGTAACAAAATGTAGAGAGAAAAGAAGAACAAAGTGGGAATAAGAAATATTACATCTTCTCTTTTATATTTCTTCTTAGTTTTAATATATTCTCATCATTTTATAACACGTTATCAACACGAACCTCCAACCCCCTACGAATGAGTTAAGCTTCTATCTCAGTATGTATACAATCTTCTTCTAACTATTCTTATATCTTATAATATATAAATTATAATAACGTCACCATACTTTATTTCTTGAACAACTTATGATACTACTTAAAATTTTTATTTAGGCATGCTATTGTTATAACTAATTTTATGTACCTTGCAATAGGACTATTGTTTAATATATATCTATATCCTAATACTCACTTTACTTTGAGTTGGTTGAAGATTAATTAAATAACATATTAAATTGGTAACCAACTTGTTTTTACATCTCAAAGATCTACTTAAAATTATTTACATAAAAAAAAATTATTCTCGAGTCATCTTTGGTCCATTCTTTTTAAGTTTTCATCATGTCGAACTTATCAAAACTTGAATTTGTGGCACTTGATATTTTCGAAAAAAATTATTTATCATGGATCCTTGACGCTGAAATTCACCTTGAGGCTAAACGTCTTGGAGACACTATTAAACAAGGAAATAAAACATCAAGCCAAGATAAAGCGAAAACTATGATTTTTCTTCGCCATCATCCTCATGAAGATTTTAAAATTGAATATTTAACTATGAAAAATTCACTTGAAATATGGATTAATTTAAAGGATCGATATGACCACCTAAAACTTACTATATTACCAAAAGCTCGGTATGAATGGATACATCTTTGATTTTAAGATTTTAAATATGTAACAGAATATAATTCGATTATTCATAAAGTGAGCTTCATATTAAAATTATATGGAGATACTATCACTGATGATGATTTATTTGAGAAAACTCTCTCACGCTTCAAATGTGTTGCTACAATAATAATATCGTGAAAAGGGATTTAAAAAATATTCTAAGTTAATTACATGCCTACTTGTGGCTGAGCAAAATAATACTTTGCTGATGAGAAATCATAAAGTTCACCCCATTGGGTTTGCTCCATTCCCTGAAGTGAATGTTATAGCAAGGTCTAATCAGTCTGAAACAAGAAAAAATAATTATCATGGTCGTGATCGCGATCATGGTCGAGAACATAGGTGAGGACATGGTGGCAGACGTAATAATTATCGTTATCATGGTGAAAAAAATATGAGAATAACAGAGGTTCTCAAAATATTACTTCCAAGGGAAGAACTAATATTTGTCATTGATGTGGCATGAAAGGACATTGGACATGTGATTGCCATACACCCAATCATTTTGTCAAGTTTTATCAAGTCTCTCTCAAAAGAAAAGAAAATAATGTGGAGGCCCACTTGATCTTTCATAATGATGATAATGAAGTCACTCCCTCAAATAAATATGATGATACTAAGGCAAATCTTGCTTATAAAGATGATGATGACTTCAAGGACTTCTCAAATAATACTCATTTGAGAGTTGAAGACTCATATGAGAATATTGACTAAAGAACCATCATCTAGTTGAAAAATAAAATCAAAAGAATAGTTATTATTTTCTTTTACATTTATAACTATCTAGTTTTTGTGATAGCACTAATATTCACCTTTCTCTGAATTGTAATGGCAAGTCAAGTGAATATTCAACTACATTGTAATGATACATATTAGTTATTAATATAATCTTTCTATTTCTACACAACAAAAAACTATGTTCTTCTTCTTAAATGCTAAAGCATTATATCTTTACTAGCTTTTATAGTTTGTCAAGTAAATTTTTAATATTCTTATAATATATTTTTTTTAATCTTTATGAATAGTATGAAAATTTCTCAATTATCAATTGGATCCAAAATCAATTGTGAAGATATGCAACACATACTATTTTAAGAGATAAGAAATATTTCTCTTATTTGATTATGAAAGAAGCTAATGTTAATACAATTTCTGGTAGCACAAAATTAATTGAAGCCTCCAGAAAAGCTAATTTCATTATTACTGGAGGAACAAATATAAAAATTGATGAAACATTATATTGTAGTAAGTCTCAAAGAAATTTATTAAGTTTTAAAGACATTCGCTAAAATGGCTATCATATTGAGACTACAAATAATGAAAAGAATGAGTATCTTTATATCACTTCAATGATGTCAGGTAAAAAGTTTATACTTGAAAAATTACCTACTCTATCATCTGGCTTATACTACACAAGTATTAGCATGATCGAGACACATGCCACAGTAAACAAAAGGTTTACTAACTCAAATGATTTAATTATTTGGCATGACCAATTGGGCCATCCTAGTTCTTATATGATGTGCAAAATAATTGAGAATTCACATGGACATTCTTTAAAGAACCAAAAGATTATTCAATTTAAGGAATTCTCTTGTGTTGTATGTTCTCAAGGCAAATTGATTACTACACCATCAGTAATCAAAGTGAGAGTTGAATCCCCATTATTTCTGGAACATATACAAGATAATATGTGTGGGTCCATTCACCCGTCATGTGGACCATTCAAATATTATATGATTTTAATAGATGCATTTACAAGATGGTCACATGTGTGCTTATTATCAACCCACAATATGACGTTTGTGAGGTTGCTGGCCCAAATAATAAAATTATGAGCACATTTTCAGATTATGCAATTAAGACAATTCATCTTGATAATGCTGGTGAATTTACATCCCAAGCTTTTAATGATTATTGTATATCAACTGAGATGACAATTAAGCATCTGATTGCTCATGTTCATACTCAAAATGGCCTAGCAGAATCATTAATTAAACACTTCCAATTAATTGCTAGACCAATGTTTATGAGAACAAAACTCCCCACTTCATTATGGGGTTATACTATTTTGCATGCAACAAATCTTGTGCGTATTAGACCTACAAGTTATCATAAAGTCTCCCCATTACAATTGGCTTTTGGTCAAAAGTCGAATATTTCTCATTTTAGAATATTTAGATGTGCGATATATGTTCCAATTTCTCCACCATAATGCACAAAGATGGGTCCCCAAAGAAGGTTGGGGATATATGTTGGGTATGAATCTCCTTCTATTATAAAATATTTAGAACCTATGATTGGAGATTTATTCACAATAAAATTTGTTGATTGTCATTTTGATGAATCAGTATACCCAACATTAGGGGGAGAAGATAAACAATTGAGCAAAGAGATAGATTGAAATGCATTATCATTATCACATTTGGATCTTCAAACAAATAAATGTGAACATGCAGTTCAAAAGATAATTCAGCTGCAGAATATTGCAAATCAACTGCCAAATGCATTCACTAACCTATCAAGAATTACTAAATCTCATATTCCAACTGTTAATGCTCCAATTCGAGTTGATGTCCTAATAGGACAATTAATTGATTAATGCAAATGATTACAAACCACGCTTAAAGTTGGTAGATCAATCGGTTCCAAAGATAAAAATTCTCAAAAAAGAAATGGAGCAAATAATCAAGATGATCATAATATAAAAGAACTTACTCAAGAAGAGCAAGGAGACATAATAATTGATGAAACCTTAGAGAAGGTTCAGGTGCCTGAAAATAATGAAGAGATCTTAATAAATTATGTTTCATCGAGAACAATATGAAACCAAAATAATATAATTATCGATAATATTTTTGCTTATAATGTTGCTGTTGAAATATTACAAAACAATGAGGATCTTGAACCAAAATCTGTTGAGAAATGTAGACAGAGAAATGATTGACCAAAATAAAAAAATGTTATTCAAGTTGAATTAGCTTCGCTTGAGAAACACAAAGTTTTCGGACCAATAGTTTGAACACCTGAAGGATAAATCTAGTGGGGTACAAATGAATTTTTGTGCGAAAACAAAATGAGAAAAATAAAACCATAAGATATAAAGCATGACTTGTGACACAAGGATTTTCGCAAAGACCTTTCATTGATTATATGAAGACATATTCTCCTGTGATGGATGCAATCACCTTCAGATATTTTATAAATCCGGCAGTTCATGAAAAACTTGACATGCATCTGACGAATGTTGTCACAACCTATTTATATGGCTCATTAGACAACGACATATTTATGAGAATCACAGAAGGATTCAAAAAACCTAAAATATATAAAGATTCTCGAGAAACATGTTCAATAAAACTTCAAAATCTTTAGATGGATTGAAGCAATCATGACACATGAGGTATAATCTCCTTAACAAATATCTATTGAAAGAAGGGTGTAAGGATGACCTAATTTGTCCTTGTGTATTTGTCAAAAGGTCTGGATTAGAATTTATTATATTAACTGTGTATATTGATGACTTAAATATAATTGAAACTCGTAAACAACTTTAAAAGGCAGTAGAATGTTTGAAAAAGGAGTTGGAAATGAAAGACCTTAGAATGACAAAATTTTATCTTGGTCTACAAATTAAACATTTTACAAATGGTATATTTATTCATCAATCAACATATACTGAAAATCTTTTAAATTTTTTTTACATGGATAAAACACATCCATTAAGTACCCCAATGATTGTGAGATCACTAGATATTAATAAAGATCCATTCCGACCTTATGAAAATGAGGAAGAGCTCGTTGGTGCTGAAGTAACATATCTTAGTGCATTTGGTGCATTAATGTACCTTGCTAATATTTTTTGGTCAGATATATCATTTTTTGTAAATTTATTAGTAAGATTTAGTTCCTCTCCAACATGGAGACATTGAAACGATATTAAGTATACATTTAGATATCTTCAAGGAACTATTGATATATGAGAATATTTTATTCGAAAGAGTCCAATTTACAACTATTTGATTATGCAGATGCAAAATATTTGTCTGATCCACATAATGGATGATCTCAAACAGGTTATTTATTTACATGTGGAGGTACAACCATATCATGACATTCAAAAAAACAAACTATGATTGCTACTTCTTCAAATCATGCAAAAAATAATGGCTATTCATGAAGCTAGTCGAGAATATTTTTGATTGAGATCAATAACTGATCAACACATCATGGAAACATGCGACCTTCCTCTAAAAAGAGATGTTCCAATAATATTATAGAAGGCAACACTGCATGTATAGCTCAACTAAGAGGAGGATACATCAAAGGAGACAGAACGAAATATATTTCACCAAAAATTCTTTTTCATTCATGATCTTCAAAAGAAAGGTGAAATAGATGTTCAACAAATTCATTTCAGTGACAATTTAACAGATATATTCACCAAAGCATTGTCAACTTCAACTTTTGAAAAGCTAAGATACAAGATTGGAATGCACCATCTTCAAGATATTAAATGATATTTTCATCAAGGGAAGCAAATAAACGCTACACTCTTTTTTCCTTAACCAAAGTTTTATCTCATGGAATTTTTCTAATAAGGTTTTTAATGAGACAGTAAACAAAGCGTATTACGGCATGGACATCCAAGGGGGAGTGTTGTAAAATGGATGTCCAAGAAAATATTTTCTATGTCCACATAATATATTTTGTGACAATTAACATATACACACAATATACATTATGTGTAAGATGGATTTACACTCATTTTAGTTTGTATTGTAACCTAATCATCCATGTAATATACTTGGTTTCCAAAGAGTATACATGGCAAGAGGATATCCATTTGTGAACATGTATGCACAAGTATATTCCATCTTACTTGTAACAAAATGTAGAGAGAAAAAAAGAATAAAATGAGAATAAGAAATACTACATCTTCTCTTTTATATTCCTTCTTAGTTTTAATATATTCTCATCATTTTACAACAAAAATAATATTAAAATTCAGTTAATTTTGTTTATGTCATTAAAAAGATAACATAGCACGGACTTGTATATCTAAGTATCCTAGATAGTATGTCTGAGCTACGTACCGCACTAATGCTTGATGTCATTTTTTATGGCACTATTAAATTAATAACTTTTAAGCTATGATCAATTTTTTAAGAAAGTAGAGATTCATATAAGTAAACCTTGAAATAGATCAATATAATTCTAAAGATATGATATTACAAAATATCCTAAATGTTTCATTATTGAATTACAACGTCATTGAAGGAGATAAGCTATGTATCAACTTTCGTGACAATATTAGAAGAGCAGTTTAAGGTGAAACACAAATACAAAACTTGCTTGAATTCCTTTCAGCTTCTTATATTTTTCCTATATAAGAAGAAAAAATGTCATTCAAGTTTAGTCTAAATGATTTCTTATATAAGGTAAGAGGAAAAGTATATAGAATAAGGCATTAGAAAAGCTCATACTGCTTGCTACTTGAATAAAGAGAGACATGGGACTTGGGAGCACTTGTTTGTGAAGCAAAAATTGAAATAATATATGACACACTAAAGGAAACAAATGTAGCGTGCAGAGTGTTATTATAGAATCTTGAGCCTTGAGGAATTATATAGTATCAAATTAAAACCAACAATAGCCAGTTTAATGCTCCTTCAAAACAATGTAAACATATCATAGTTCTATAATCCACCCCAAACCATTAATTCATACGTAAATTAAGTTAGACAGTGGACAATAATCATGTAGTTCAAAACATATTTACTCTGAGTTCTTTACTATTCAACTCCATGATCTATGACATAAAATTGTCTGTAAGCCAGTCCCTTCTATCAACAACAACTATTTTGGCAAAACAAAATTCTAACATGTGTATCATGATTTTGCAAATTGTTTGCTCTAGTATACATTTTTATTCACTTTCCTATTTTATACCTTCAGATAAAGCTCTCCAATACTATGAGATCAAGTTTCAAGTCAAGTTGGTTCCCTCAATACATTCAATATCCATGACTAACTTTTTCTAAGCTTAAAAGACTCATAAGTTGCAAATAAAGTATTTATCTTTGGTTGTTAGAAGATTCTATGCCATCAAAATCATAACTCGATAATCAGATCCTACCAAAAACACAATAATCATGCTTGAAGTTTCAAAAATAAATTTAATTCCTATGATTGTATCACTTAAAAAATATATTTACTAATATGGCTTTCATTTTGCAAAGCATGGATCAATGTTTTAAAATCCAAAATAGTCCATACATGGAAATTATTAATTGATTTCATAAAAAAAATAAGCACGTCAATAGCTGCGGTCTCACCTGATTTGCATTTGACAGTGAACTAATCTTTCCTGTAATCTAGCCACCAGCATGTGCAGGAAGAAATCAAAGATGGAATTCAAAAATATTAAATCACCTCTACCTATTATATTATACGAACCATTGTACTTCATAAAAACTTTTGAATGTAGTAGAAAGTAATCTTTTTTTTTCTATATCACTCTGATTTTTCAGTATTATACTTAATTAGTCAACAAGGTTAAGCTCTTTTCACCAGTATATTTCCCGTCAAATGAAGAAATAATTTTTGACTAATCAAACTAAGTATTCTTGTGTTTCTTTAGCAGAGATCGACAAATCATTGGACCCTATAAAGTTGAACCTTTGCAAGTACTATCAGTGTCAAATGACAATAATCAAAGGATAAGCATTATTTATAAGAATCAACGTAATTATTGGCAAAAACATAGAGTCTTCTTAAATATTTGACAATTTTTAATATTATAACTATTCAATACAAATAGATACATGACGTAGCTTGTATTTGTTTCTCTCTTTTTTAAAGCCTGTAAAATCAACCAACTAATCCCAAAAATGGTAAATCACAAACTTATTATAACTATTACAACAAATTGAAATTATATAAAATTTGAATAAAATTAGAAGGGTGTGAAATGAGCTGGAAGCCTGGAATCTTTTACGACCTTTTAGTTTGGGGTGCCAATAGTAGCATAGTTGGTTGATGCTCCTTCCTCCTACGTATTACAATATATAGGTAAATTTTCATGCTGCCTTAAGTGAAAAAATGCTCTTGTGAATTTTCACGATGGTATTATGCAGTGCAACTACAATAGTGAACGAAAAGATTTTCTACTCTTTATTTTGTGAAATAGGAGGTTGTGGGTTATTATATGCTATCTAAAATCAACTATGTTGGAAGTCACTTTAGGTAGACAGGTTGATTGTGCTCGATGACAAATAGAAGCTAAGGGCAACACATAATGAGCATGAAAAATTTTGGTGGATCAAATGTTAATATTTTATTTCTGAAATAACTATATATACATAACTTAAAGATATTAGTTATCAAACACCTCTAGGACATTAGCTCTATAATATTACTTACGCTATCTAGACCTAGAGGTAAACGTGAGTAAGAGGAGCAAGGATAAGTAAACACGTATCTTTCCAGAGTTTTAGAGAAATCAATAATACTGCAGAAGAGCAACTGCCACAACTCAAGTTAGAGCTTTGGTGGCTAGCTAAATCATATACTATTCCCTTCGTCTTTCAGATTTTGCCACATCTCGTCACAAAATCAAGCTGGTGTTTATCATAAGAATATAGAAGTAGCAACATTTGAGAACAACGTATGGCAAGATTTATAGGGAATATACGAAATAAAGAAGCAGATAAAGGTGGTGTACCTTTTCCTTGTTGTTGGAAGGAGCAAAGCTTTCTGGAATTGGAATGAAATATTTCGTCTTCAAGTTTGGCCACAAAAAGAAGTAACTATTTTCCATGGAGAGTAAAATTAGGATTTTTAAACAACAGATGTGGAAGATTGTAGCGATCATGAAGGTCATTTTTTGATATTTTTAATTAAATTATTATTTTATCCCTCTTGATAGTGGCTCTGAGTCCTATTTGATTTTTAGAAAGCTGATTTTTGAAAATTTTGTAAAAAGTTGGACTTTTGCTAAAAAGTTGAGTTTTAAAGACTCAAGTTGTTTAATTTCAAGTTTTGAAGTCATCTGAAGATACAAGTCTCGAAATAAAATTCTATCAATTATATCCATTACAAAATGTAAAAATTGGTTTAAGAGAGTTATCAGAATCACATTTGGAGTTGTTATGTGGATTTTAGGTCTGAAGTTGAAAATTGAGTTAAAGTTTGACTATGGTTAATATTTTGAGTTCGGGTGCTTGGATTAGATTTCTGATGGTTCCATTGGTTTAGGAGGTGATTTTAGCTCTAGAATGAGTTAATTTTTTTTAGATTTGACTATGATCAATATTTTAAGTTCGGGTGCTCGGATTAGATTTATGATGGTTCTATTGGTTTAAGGAGGTAATTTTAGCTCTAGAATGAGCTTCATTATAATTTTTGGATATTCCGTTAGTGTTTTGATATTTCTAGTGCCTAAATTAATTTAGTTGCAACTTATTGAATTTTGGTTCACGAAAACCCTGGATTCAATTTTTGATGATTTCGTTGAGTTTGAAATGTCAAATTTAATAGGGTTGCATATATAATTTGTGTGTACGAGATTTTGAACGAAATCTGAAGGTCTATTACGTGATTTTGTGCCAATTGATGTTTGTTGGTGTCTGATGCACCTGGTCTCCTTCGCCTTCACAAAGGCCAACTACTTTGTGCACCACATTTGTGGGCCTAGGGCCGCGATCGTGGAGGATCAAGCAAGTTGACCTTCACATTCGTGTGAGTCCTGACCGTGTTTGCCACCCTTGATTGTTGACTCCATATTCGCGGGTCTATGCTCCGCGATCGCGAAGAACAAATGATGCCTGAAACAATATCTAATTTTAAGTGACGGGTTTAAGTCATTTTCTCCAATTTTAGACTTTGGGAGCTTAGTTTGGGTGTTCTTCAGGTGGTTTTTCATGAGAATTTTATTGGATAAACTATTTTTACCTTATATCTCCATTACCCATCAATTATTTCTTCATTTTAATATCAAATTTCGTGTTTTCAATTGGGTGTGCATTGATGCAGATGGATAAAGTCATTGATTATGCTTCCCTGCAACTCAAGGTGCATGAGAAAAATTATTCGACACATGACTTCAAATTGGCAGTGGTGGTGTTTTCTCTTAAGCTATGGCGCCACAACTTATATAGAGCATATGTTGATGTATTCAAATACCATAAAAGCATGTAGTATGTCTCCACCTAGAAGGAACTTAACTTGAGGCAGAGGAGGTGACTTGAATTGCTTAAGGACTACGATATGAGCATCTTCTACCATCCAGGTAAAGCTAACATGGTTGTTGATGCTCTTAGCAGGATACCCATGGAAAGTACCTCCCATGTTGAAGAGGGGAAGAAGGAACTAGCAAAAAAGGTTCACAAATTGGCACGATTGAGAGTTCAATTAGAAAAGTCCAGTGAAGGTGAAGTGTTGGTTCATAATAGGTCCACATCATCTCTAGTAGTGTAGGTGAAGGAGAAGAAAAACCAAGATCCTATCTTACTACATCTGAAGGTAGATATGCATAAGCAGAAGGTGATAGTTTTTTCCAAAGGGGGAGATAGGGTTTTAAGATATCAAAGCAGATTGTGTGTTCCAAATACTGATGGCAATTGCAAGAGGATCATGGAAGAAGCTCACAACTCTAAATATGTGATCCATCCAGGATAAACTAAGATGTACCATAACTTGAGAGAAGTATACTAGGGAGTGGGATGAAAAGAGACATTGTCAAGTTTGTTTCTAAGTGCTCAAATTACCAATAAGTTAAAGTTGAGCATCAAAGGCCATATGAAGTAGCTTAGAACTTTGTGATTCCAAAATGAAAGAGGGAGATGATTAAGATGGACTTCATTATGGGGTTACCAAGATCCCGTAGACAATATGACTAAATTTGGGTGATAGTTGATAGGATGAAAAATCTGTGCACTTCCTGGTAGTTTAAACGATTGACACCACAGAGGATTATGCCCAATTATATATAAGAGAGATTGTTAAATTCCCTGAAGTCCCTTTGTCTATCATCTCAGACAGAAGAGCTCAATTGACTGCCCAATTTTGGAGATCCTTCAAGAGAGGATTAGGTTTGAAGATGAACCTTAGCACTGCTTTTCACCCTTAGACTGATGACCAAGTATAACGTATTATTCAGACCTTGAAGAATATGTTGAGATCTGTGTCATTGACTTCAAGGGTAATTGGGATGACCACTTACCTCTGATTGAGTTTGAATACAATAATATCCGTTCGGTCTCTTTTATATGTCATCTTTACTATAAATAGATGACCCTTAATATATGTTTCTCACAAAATCAATGCATAAATGACACCGTTCTTTCTATTTTACCCTTGATAGTTATGAGCTTTGAAAAGATATATTTGACCAACTAGAAGAACTAAAAAAGTAATTAATGTACATTATAACTTAAATAAGGGAAAAATAGTAAAGTTATTTTTTCTTAATGCAAGTGTAATCATAAAAGATGACATATAATTGGGACCATAGGGAGTAGCTTCTATTCGAGCATTTAAATGGCTTCATATGAGAAACTCTATAGAAGGAGATGTAGGTCACTGATTGGTTGGTGAGGCAGGAAAGATTGGGCCATACTTGGTTCATCAAGCCATGAAAAAATCAAAGATCATACAAGAAGACTGTACAGAGTCAACAGAAGTCCTACACCGATGTTAGAAGGAGAGACCTGGAGTTTGAGGTGAATGATTCGATTTACTTGCGGGTATTACCTATGAAGGCTGTAGTAGAATTTGGGAAGAAGGGGAAGTTGAGTCCAAGGCACATAGGTATTTACCATATTATGAAGAGGGTGGGCAATGTAGCTTATGAGTTGGATCTACCACCAGAGTTAGAAACCATCCATCCAATTTTCCACATTTCCATGCTTAAGAAGTGTTTAAGAGATCTGCAATTGGTTGTGCCTATTGAAAGTATTGGAGTGAAGGATAGTTTTGAGTTAAGAGGAGATCCCCGTTTAAATCCTTGATCATTAGGTTGACTAGTCGAGAACCAAGAAAATTACATCTGTAAAGGTGTAGTAGAGGAATCAATTTGTAAAAGAAGCTACTTGGGAAGCTGCAGAGGATATGAAGGCTAGGTACCTATATTTATTTGTGCCTATAAATAAGAAAGAAGTGGACGGTAATGATTTGTTCCTATTCTTTCAGTTTTTTCTATTCTGAGTTTGAATGATGATAGTATCTTAGAACCTGGACGATGATTTGCTGATTATTTAGTTGGTTGATTGTTTGATTTATTTATTGCACGAGTGATTGGTGAATTGTCTGATTTTTAGAGTCCGTGACAGGATTCGTGTCTTGACTAGGTTTTTAGGTTGATCTTTATTCGAGGACGAATAACACCAAGGGGGAGATATTGTAACACTCCCTAATTCATTCTACCTAGTCTTAGTTAAACGCCCAAGAAAATTTGAGAGAAATGACTTGGAAATTGTCACTGGTAGTGACTATGAGGATCATCTACGACCCGTAGATTGATCTACGTTCTGTAGATGGGGCTCGTGGTTACCCCTAGTGACTTATAAAATTTTTCTAAGTCTAAGGCCCATGTAAGAGTTCCTTTATGGACCGTACATCATTCTACAACCTATGGAATGAGGTTCATAGTTTGAAGTTCCAAAAATCATGGTTTTTGAGTCTTAAACCACAATAGAAAGGACGACCCATAGTCCAGTCTATGACCCATAGAAAGGGGTTCGTAGAACCCTAAGTCCAATTTCCAGTGACCTATTGTTTTGGGTATCCTAGTCTACGATCGACCATTTATGACTCATAGAGTTTACCACGATCTATAAATGGAGTTTTGTGGTTCTATTTGACAATTTTGAGGAGGGTTATTTTTATCTTTTCCTACTCCTTTTTAATGAAACCGATAATGTTTTGGAGTTGTTTTGGACCACTTAACAGTACCCTAAGTGTATTGCTTCTCATTCTACACTTAGAATTCTTGAGAGAACCAAGGAAGGGAGAAAAGCTAAGATTCTGAGTACATGATTGTAGCTTGTCAAAGAGTTAATCATTCTTCATAATTCTAGTTATGTAAGGCTACCTAAAGCGTTAGATTGAGATCGTCCACACACCTTTTCATCTACATTAGTTGAATTGGTGTATAGAAATTCAGTGGTAAGATTCCATAATCCTAACTTTGAGTCACATACATTTATTTTGAGTCTTTATGTGTAGTTATGAACGAATTGATATGTTGCATGCTGGTTACATAAGATTAGGGTATTAATTTATTCTTGAAATTATGAATCCTAAATTGCACCATCCTATATAGTGCTTGTTTCATTGACTGACTTGAGATTGTGATTATGAATGTTCGAATTGAGTAAATTGAGTATGACTAGAGCATGATGAGCATCTTATATGTCTTTATATGATGATCATCCTATATTCTTTACTTGATGAGCATGATTGGTTGGATAATATATGACCATTTGAGTTAGAGTCTTGAATGATTTGATGAGTCTTGATAACATGTATGATCGATAGTCCTGATTTGTTGATTTATTAAGTGATTGAATGGAGTTTGATTGAAGCTAACATGAAAAGTTGGTTGAGTTGATGGATATGAGCATATTTAGTCTTGGGAGGATTAGTGAGCACCGATATGGGAATGAGTAAGTAATAACTCCATCCCATAAACTACATTGCAAACATAGGTTAGGGGTTATGCCTATTATGTCCGAAAAAGATGGACGTTAATTGCAGATCCAAGATTAGTTTGATCGTCCCTTACCTTGGCAAGTATTAGACGGGCGTAGTAACAATGTTGTTTTCATTGTACATCACTAACCAAAGGTGGTGGGATTGTTGTCTATTAAGAGAAACTCTCAAGCAGTGCATGATAGTATATGATATATTTTTGAATGAGTTGCATATTATTGAGTCTATTTTTAAAACATAACTTTTTCTTAAACTTGTATTTTTACTGAATTGAGTTGATTGTCGAATTGAGTATCTTTGATTATGTCCTATCCATTCCCAATTATTTTACATACCAATATATTAAATGTAATGATGTACATCAGGCCTACATCGTTTAGTGATGCAGATACTAGTGATAGAGGCCTTCAACAAACACACCTTTGAAGTCCTATTTCTTCCTTCTATATTGTGGTGAGCCCTTCTTGTTCTTGGAGGAGTTGTATTATTTTCTCCATTAGTTGTGTATTTATTTTGAGTTAGCCCGGGTGTTATCTTGGCACCTTCTTGACATGGATAGAGGATTCATAGACATTAAGTGGAGATAGTTGATTGTTACTTATTTTCCAACTTTTGTTCATTGGAAAGTGTATTCATATAAAGACTTAATTATTTTATTTAGTTCACAGTCTGTTACTTGAGTGTCTTCTTTTGCTGTTGAGTATGATATGATGATGAGGTCAGGTGGTTCTCTTGGAGAATCAACAATGGTTCTCCAAGTGCCAACCACACTAAGGGTATCCTCCCAGGCCATGATACTCAACTTCCCAAGTAGCGTCTTCTAGAAATTGATTCCTCCACAACACCTTTACAAATGCAATCTGTTTGGCTCTCAACTCACGAACCTAATGATAAAGGATTTGAATGGGGATATCCTTATAACTCAAACTATTCCTCACCCCAATACTTTCAGTAGGCACAACCAACTGTGGATCTCCCAAACACTTCTTAGGCATGGAAATACGGAAGACTAGATGGATGGTTGTTAACTCTGCTGCTAGTTTCGACTCATAAGCTACATTTCCCATTCTCTTCACAATTTAGTAGGCAAAAATATATCTCAGACTCAATTTCCATTTCTTACCTAATAGCATCACCCCCTTCATGGGCTACACTTTTAGGTACACCCAATTATTTATCTTAAATTCCAAGTTTCTTTTTCTAATATCGGTATAGGACTTCTACCGAGTCTGTGCAGTCTTCAATTGCTCTTTTATGATCTTGAAGTTTTCCATAGCTTGGTGAATCAGTTATGGTCCAATCAACTTTGCGTTACCCACCTCGAACAAACATTCGTGATGCATATCTTCTCGCATAAAGTTCCTCATATAGAGCCATCTGGATGATCGAATGAAAGCTATTATTGTAGGCAAACTCAATAAGAGAAAAGTAGTCATACCAATTAACTTTGAGGTCAATAACGCAAGACCTCAACATATCTTCCAAGTTTTGAATAATGCGTTCTTCCTGTCCATTAGTGTGAGGGTGAAAAGCAGTGCAAAGGTTCACCTTCGAACCCAATCTATTTCGAAAAGATATCCAAATTTGGGTAGTGAATTGAGATCCTTTTTCTGAGACAATAGACAAAGGGAATCCATGCAATCTAATAATCTCTCTTATATACATTTGGGCATAATCCTCTGCAGTGTTTGTCATCTTTACTTCCAAGAAATGTGCAGATTTGGTCATCCTACCAACTATCACCCAAATTGAATCATATTGTCTGCAGGAGCTTGGTAAGCCTATGAGGAAGTCCATGTTAATCATCTCCAACTTCCATTATGGAATCTCAAAATTCTGAACTAGTCCACATGGACTTTTATGCTTAACTTTTTGGCAATTTGGGCACTTAGAAAAAAAAAATTCAGCAATGTCTCTTTTCATCCCACTCTACTAATAGACTTCTTTCAAGTCATGATATATCTTAGTTGATCCTGGATGTGTCGAGCATCTAGAGTTGTGACTTCTTCCATGATCCTCTCTCGTATGCCATCAACATCTGAGACGCACAATCTGCTTTGATATCTTAATACCCCATCTCCCCTTTTTGTGAAATCCATTACCTTCTGCTTATGCACATCTGCCTTGAAGTGTAGTAAGGTAAGATCTTGGTCTTGTCCTTCACCTCCACTACAAGAGATGATGCAGACCTATTATGCACCAACACTCCACCTTCACCCGATTCATGCAATTGAACTCCCAACCATGCCAGTCTATGAATCTCTTTATCTAGCTCCTTCTTCTCCTCTTCAACATGGGAGATACTTCCCATGGAAAACCTGCTAAGAGCATCAACAACCACATTAACTTTACCTGGATGGTAGAGGTTGCTTATGTCATAATCTTTAAACAATTAAATCCTCCTTCACTGTCTCAAGTTAAGCTCCTTTTGGGTGAAGACATACTGCAAACTCTTGTAGTCTGCGAACATGTCCACATGTGCTCCAAATAATTAGTGGCACCATAGTTTGAGAGAAATCACCACCGTTACCAATTCTATGTCATGTGTGGGATATTTTTCTCATGCAATTTGAGTTTCCATGAAGCATAAGCAACACCTTTTTCCTTTTACATCGATACAATCATAATCCCACTCTTGATGCGTCATAATAAATTACGAATCTATCAATCCCTTCAGGCAAGGTCATCACTGGGGCAATAGTCAGCCTTATCTTCAAACTCTTGGAAGCTCTTCTCACATTCATTAGACCATTAGAGCTTTCCCTTCTTCTAAGTCAACCTAGTCAATGGTGAGGAAATAAAAGAAAACCCTTTAACAAATTTGTGGTTGTAGCCTGACAACCCCACAAAACTTCTTAAGTCAGTTAGAGAGGTCAGTTTGGGCTAGTTCTTAACTATCTCAATCTTTTGAATTTCCGCTTGAATTCCATTGCTCGAAATAATATGGCCCCCAAAAGCCACAGACTTGAGACAAAACTCACACTTTTAAAATATAACATATAACTCCCTATCTTTGAGAGTCTGAAGAGTAATTCTGAGGTGATCTGCATGATCCTCCTCATATCTAGAATACACCAAAATATTATTGATAACACAATCATGGACATATCAAGGTATTGTCTGAGTACTCTGTTCTTCAAGTTGATGAAGGCTGCAGGTGCATTTGTTAACCCAAAGGACATTATCAAAACCTTAAAATAACTGTATCGGGTTTGAAAAGCCATCTTCGGGATGTCACATTCCCTCACTTTCAACTGATGATAGATTTTAGTGCCTTAGCCAATTTTCCTCTTCTTTTTTTCCAGGACGAATCCCTGAGCAGGCAACCTCACTGTAAAGGCCATAACTCCTATATCTGAACTCCGAATTAAGTGAAACAAAGTGTATTGGAAAGTAACTCAAAGAGCTTCAGTTTGACAGGTTGTTGCCTAATCAGTTTATCCCGAACCAAGAGATATGGTCATTTAAAGTCAGCACCTCCAAAAGACATCAAGCAAAACTTAACCAATGCAATTTATTTGAATATGACCATCCAAGAGGGACTCGGGAAACTCAAAAGCCAACCAACGTAGGTTCAAATCAGACCTCAATAAACATCACAAAGTTAAAAAAATTTTGGCTTGTTACAATGGGTCCCACCACCATGACCATTTTTAGCCAATTTCCATTGAGAGGCTGGAAATGAGTTTGGAAGCCTCATGAACCGAACGAATGGTCGTTTTAGACCAAAGTTGACATTTTGAAACTAACAGCACCATTGAAATTTTCATTCAAGCATGATTACCAGAAATGTTGACCATAGTCAACTGTTGGCCAATCTTAAAGGCTAAATTGCAAAACTCAGTATCAACTCAACTAAAAACCTTGGTTCTCGATCCGGCCATGCTTCTAGCCTAATTTTTCTATTCTGGAGTTGATGAAATTGTTAGAATTCCATTCTGAGGCCATTAACCCACTTTGTGCACAAAAATTAACTTTTTATTGTTTAAGGCCTTCCAAAACACAGAAAACTACACTACTCCCAAACAAACGAGTAGGCGACCAAGCTATCAGTACCAACATGTCATAAATGACCTAGGGTCTCTATAGGAACACTCTAATGGTGGTAATGACAAATTATAAGCAAAATGACCTTAGTGGATCATTACAACATCCATTACTAAAAGAACTTTTATCCCAAAAGTAAGGACAATTGCTGTGTCAAGCACGAATGTCAAGGAAGTTGAGTCTGAATTCTCCACAAGGCCTACAAGGATCCCCATGAAGCAAACGACGCCAGTAAAAAAACTCTGTCTTAAAAGAAAACTCTAAACTTGCTTCAGGAATCATAAAAACTCTTCCAATTCCTTTTTCTCGCTATTGATCACGCCCAAGCTACACCTCCAAATCAAGGTATAAGAGGTCATTGCTAAAATATAGAACCTAATAGTTGTTAGGGTCGATCCCACAAGGAATATGGTCTAGACTTGAAGTAATTAAAATAATTAAGATGAATTAATCTACTTATCCCGTAAAGGGGGGTTTGGTAAAATGCAATAATTAAACATAATTACAACAAACAATCAAGTGCAAGTGTTGTGAAATCATTGAGAGAAGTAACTAGGGTATTATGTTCCCCATGAATTCCTAAATCTTCATAACCAAATAATCGTAACCTTTTCTAGTGTGTAGCACAGGGAAATGGTACGTTATGTTCACCTAACCCTTTGATCTAGGATCTAGGTAAATTTCACCAAGTGATTTAATCCATCCCAGAGGTGTTGCATTACTAACTCTTACCTTTTCCCAATACAACCATCATTTGATCCATATAAGTTGATTAGAAGAGAGTAATCACATCAAATCTTATTAATTATTCCTTATCCTATTCATTACTCTTTGATCCTGTAAGTAAGAATTAGGTGTGTTCTAACATGTGCACTCGTTAAAAGCATTCATAGCAAAAGGATAAATAATAGAAACATGCACACTTTTCAAGGATTACGAATTATCCAGAATTTACTTTGTTAGTTCTTCATTGTTCCCACAATCCTAGTTGTGAATTTATTTATTCATGCTCATTGTAGATGAAGAAATCATGTTATGAATTTACACAATTAAACACTTACAACAATGTATTGAAGAACAAGAAATTCAAAATCTCCACAAAAATCACGAAGTTATAACTTGAAAATAATATCAAAAGTAATCTCCAAGAACAAAGTAGTAATCACAAGTAAGGAGTTCTAAATAATCTAACTCATCTCTCTGTCTAAAAACCCTAAAAACCTATTTATAATAAGTAGAATCAAAATCCAAAACGAAATGGAAAAACTGGAATCAAGAAATTGGATGAATAAGGGAACTGGTCGTAGATGAAATCATGGCCCGTGAATAACCTTTGTAGATTGCAATGCATAAAATCTATCTTCCACTGTACGAACCACCTTATAGACCGTCTTCTGACTTACGAACCTTAAGAGGTTTCATCTGTTAAATTTTCAGCAAATGTTCAAAACTCTAAACCTCCAACTATGAAATGATATACGTACCATCACTAGATTTATGGCACATAGGAGCCTTGGTCTTATGACAACTCAACACTTATGCATATTTTCCAATCTTCAGCATACAGGTCGTAAAATAGGTTACGACTCATCTGGTAACATGTATCTTCAACATCTAAAAATTAGCCTTTTGTTATATCTGACCCACGAAATTAATCTATGACCCATGGAATGATCCACGACCCGTACAAAGCCTCGTACATCATCAATTATCAGTAATCTGCATAACATGGTCCAAAATTATCTCGATTCTTGAAATCCTTTAAAATCAACATAAAAACACATCAAACCTACTACCTTCACTTTGAGAACACATAAAATCCTAATTTTAAAGCATCAAAAGTGATGTATGTTGGTAGCACATCAACACCCTCAACGTAAAATTATTGTTTGTCCTCAAGTGACAAACTCAGTCTACATAAGCAATATAGAAACACAAAGACCTCAATCTAAATGTCATACATCATCTCTCAATCAATCCAAGATACCCAGTCAAACTCATCAGCATATATCAGACTATTATCCAACAGACTCATGCTGATCAAAGACATCATAGTGCAACTATTACAAATAAAGCAATGTTTATAATCAATAATCACTGAGATAGTCCAGGTTCAACAATGTAGTTCAAGTGCGCTCACAAAAAAGAAGTCCCATATCTCACTCGTGATGATATATTTTAATTCAATACTCGGGACTGATAAAAATGCTCGTTCTCACAAATGATATTTGAATATTATGTGCAATACCATAGGCTTTCACATATACGCATGACTTTAACCTTCGACTACTTGGACTAGGATCACTATAGGAATTTCTTAGCTAGTAACATAGGATCAGAGGGCTTTGGTAAGATATGAATGGAATGTAGTGACTAGTGTCCTTGTATGATACTGTGTTATTTCACACTTTTGCCCTACGAACACTAATATTTTTGACTCATTGATCCTATTTCCTTATTTCACATACTTTTTGATGCTTTTTTCTAAACTTAAGCTCATTGCCTTTTATTTTCACAATTATTTTTCTTTTCAGCTCATACTCTTGGCATCTATTGGTTTTTCTTACACCCATTCCTTATTTTAACATTTTTCATTGTATTCCTACGCTTTCTTTCCAGTTTGGTGTTATTCCCTTGCAACAACCACCCTTAATTTACGCTTTTGGCCTGAGTTGAGGTGCACAATATCCAACCTTTGAACCAGGGCCACTTTTTGGTAGCCACCCTCAACTTAGGCTTTTAGCCTGAGTTGAGGTACACAATATTCAAGGAAAGACTAGGGCCAATTTCAAGATTTTATTGATAAAAAGGTAAGTTACTCATGTATTTACAATGAACGGGTACATGTAAGGCTAACAATTTAGGAGAAAGGGATACATAATGCATTTGGTTGGTCTATTTAGGCTAAGTAGACTAATATGAATAATGGCCTAACATCCTTTCCTAACTAACTAATCTACAATCTTAGTCATAGTAATAGGGTAAGTTCTAGATTAAGACATAGTATCAAAATCATGCAATAACGCTCACACACACTTGACACTCAATATAATGTTAACATAGACTCTAAGATTATGCTTTTTACCATAGTTAAACCTTCAATTGTCAGAACAAACACTATCAATCATTTATTTGTCACGACCCGGATAGGGGGCCTAGATGTGACATGGCGAAGGAGAACCCGAAAGTCCTCGATCAAGCCATCATA
>JBCEWC010005972.1:0-23933 GCA_038996855.1 Solanum aculeatissimum | reverse complement strand
TGGTTTTTCTCCAATTTGGGAGTTTTCCACGTTAAATCTTTGTGTCGTTATTCTCTTTAAATATCTCTGTTATTTTTTCTACTTGAATCTAAACCTGGGGGAAGGGAAAAATTGTCGTTTTTCCCAACAAATATATCAACGAAAGGAGAGTGATGAATCCCCAAAAATTTTTTAAATAGTTAGAAATCTTAAAGATAATAATAAAATATGTGTTTATGTAGTTTTTTCTTTAAATAAGTAAAAGTACTCAGAAAATTAGAACAAAGGCAAAAGAACACACACAAACAATCATCGACGGATAGGTCCAAAGTTCGAGTTCTGAGTATTAAAAAATCCTTGATAGGAAACATTTCCCTTCTAATAGGGACCTACGTTGTGCAAATCTGAATTAGTTGGGCTCCAATATGGGCACCATACACCGAATGAAAACAAAAAAATAAAAAAAGTTATATTTAACAGAAATTATCCAAATATTTGTGGCGAATAATTCAAATCTAAATCCAAGGAAACTATTCAAGTCCTTGGATCAAAATATCATAAAGATCGTATCGCTTATTATTCTTGAAATCAAATACTACATTTTGTTACTTAAAAAATGATTTTACCTAGAAGATGAAGTAATTATCCATCTTAACCAGTAAAACTAACAATGTAAAAAATTTCAATTCTATGAATACATAAAACTTCAAAAGTTTTTCATCTTACAAAAAGAATAATAATCCACAAAAAGAAACAATAAATTAACTTCTAAAATAATATATATATAATTTTTTCAATTATTATGAGGACTATACTCATGTTCAATAGTTGGAACAGTCCTAGTACCTGTTGCAATTGGAGCTCTAACATGTCCAACCATTGAAACTTGTAAAGCTTCTTCCTCATATGCCCTTCTTACCAATTCCTCCATCCTTGCTTTCTTCTTCACTTTTGCGAATATCGCTATAAGTAACAAGCCTAAAAGGAACGCGCCCAATGCAGCTCCAATCGAGCTCCCAATAGCTAGTTTCCACTTACTTTCGCGTTTATTTTTCATAGGTATCAAAGGCGACTCAATAACCAAGCCAAAATGTCCCTGCTTTTTAGCAGAACAAACATTTTGGGACACTTGTTTTGTTAATATCACCTTTCCATCGCGCTCAAAGCTAGCACATAATGGTATGATCCCTGGTGTAACAATAGTCGAATTTACTAGCCTTGTGGTGTTGCTAAAATCAATTTTGATAAGAGGTTTATCGGATTGGATTCCGAGTTCAAATGGGATGGAAGAAGTTACCATGTCATCACCAGCATTGTATGCTAATAGGCCTAATACAGGGGAAATAAGTTGATAACCTGATAATTCATAGTTGTCATAGTAAATAGAAGACCAATTGGATCCAAGATTTTGTGTAACAATAAGTACTCTTTCAGCACAATGTTGAATACTTACCCCAATTGGCAATTCGAATTCTTTGATTTTGGCACCATATCTTGTTAGACTACCACATCGATACCTTATTGAATCGAGTTTGATCCCAGAGAGGTTGGATGGTAAATGTATGGGGTACAATTTTGCTGTTCTGAATTTCTTCGTGTTGTAATATCGAAAGGTGTTGTCTCGTAGGACTAGATCAAGAAGTCGCGCTGATTTTATGCCTTGTGCATCACTTGAAAGAATCGCGGTGAATGACAATGATAGTAATGTGAGAGTTAGATAAACAAGTGTCCCCATTCTTGAATTCTTTCCAACATTGATCATCAAAAAGGCAAAATAAAGAAGCTAGTTTTTGCAAAATGGAGATCGATAGAGAGGAAATTGGAGCAATTTTGTGTCATGTAACATGTTTTTTTAGGCAATATAAGTCTATTGTAGTGTGTTTTTCTTTCTTTTTTGACCTTCTTTCCTCTAGACTAGGGGCCATAATCTTGAAATAAAGTTTCAATTTTCAAAACGTATACTTTGTGGTGAAGGCTTGACCAACTTTAGTGATTTCTTTCTTCTTTTCTTTTCAAACTTTTGAGGGAAAAATGAGCTGTTACTTTAACATCTCAATTTGAAAGGTATGCAACTTTTGATTTGGGGTTTGATGTAAATTATGCTCCTTGGATCCCGCAAAAAATGTCGTGGCATCTGTGTCGGATTCTAAAAGAAATATTTTATTTAAAGATTCGACATGAGTGTAACAATATGAACAATTTAAGCAACATAAGTGAAACTAAAATATTAGGTGTTTATTTAAGGATCTGACATGGGTTCAATGAGAATTTTGAAGAATCTAAGCAATGGAGTCGGTATGATTTATGTACCTTGGATCTTGCAAAAATGTCGTGGCATTTATGTCGGATTCTGAAAGACATATTTTATTTAAAGATTTGACACGAGTGTAAAAATATTAGATGTCTGTTTAAGGATCTGACATGGGTACAATGAGAATTTTGAAGAATCTGAGCAACGGAATCGGTATGATTTATGTACCTTGGATCCTGCAAAAATATCGTGGCATCCATTTCAGATTCTGAAAGAAATATTTTATTTAAAAATTCGACACGAGTGCAACAATAATGAACAATTTAAGCAACACAAGCAAACCTAAAATATTAAGTGTTTGTTTAAGGATTCGACATAGGTGCATGCAATGATAATTTTGAAGAATACGAGCAACGGAGACGGTATGGTTTCAAACGACTATAGTAAATTTTGCTTAAACCCTATATTTGTATTGCGAACTCAAAATCTAAAATGGATTATAAATTTTACAATAAGTTCAGAATCATATAAACTTCAAATTCTACTTTGCGACGACCCACGTAGAAAAGAAATATAATAGGGAGGGACCATTGGGTGAGGGAATAGAGTCAGGTGACAATGATTTTGGAGGGGGTGGATATGATGATGGCAATTCATGTCAAAAAAGATAAGAGGCGTGCTTAAGGCAAAAAAGGCTCTTTGTGTTACCTTATGCAATTAAAATATTCTATCTTTTGGTTTTCATTCTACCACTCCAATAATGGCTAAGAGCCATTCAACAAATTGAATATTTCCATTCTTCTAAAGCAAAATAAAAAATCTCTTTCATTCGTTAAAGACATAATTAAGTAAATAAAAATGTATTAACGTTATTTTTAATAATTTAAACTTTTAATTAGATGAGACGATCAACTCGCAATTCAATATTATCATTGTTTAACCTTCTCTTGAATCAATCAAGAAGCTTTTGATTTAGTTACTCAAGGCTCGTTTGGAAAATCGCTTTTCCAAATATCTGTTGTTCACTCCAACTTGAAAGCTAACTTCAAATAATACTTTTTTTTTTCCAAATATCACCAAATTTGTGTCTAAACGCCTACTTTATCTCCGGTTAGGAATTTTGAGTTTAAAATAGAATATGAAGCAAGTATATTTTTCGCGACTAATACAAGTTTATGGTTTGATATAATATATATCAAGTTACTTTATATATAATTAGTTGTGTTACATAATATGATTAGATTCTCAAGTTAATTAGTTTTGATTAATTAGATAATCAAGCTTAATTTTGTTTCTCAATTGTCATACATCTTGAGTATACTTAATAATTTTCTCTTGATAAGTTTTTATTGATTTTTTGATAAAAGAGTAACCCCATGCTTATTATGATTAGAGGAAAAAAAAAAGAATTCTACATTTTTTGTTTCATTATTAGTTGGTACATCATATTCCTTTCTACCTACTTATATATCTTCTAGTGATAATTAATCAGAATATTGTATTGATCCATTATTGATCAAATTTGTTTGGTGAAATTTTCGTTAATTAATTCGTTTAATCAATGTCTTCATTGTCACTAATTGGAATTATGCATATGTAAAGACTCGAAAAAAGAAATTATAGTAGCAACTAAATAGGAAAAGTTACGCGGACAAGCAAACATATACTAGTTAATTAGCTAACATAACTATAGTTTGAATTAATTACAGCTCGCGGAAAATATCTAATTATAATTACAATTTGAGTTTTGTATAATTCGCGTGATTTATACAAACGTTGTGCCTGATTATACAAAAGATGTGCGTGCTCAAATTATATATATACCATAATATACAAACACTGTGAATTGTATAACGAATTATATAAACGTTGTGCACGAGTTGTATAGTGAAATATACAAACACTATACAAAAACTGTGAATTGTATAGCGAATTATACAAATGTATACAAATGTTGCGCGAATTATACAAATATTGCTATAACTATACTTACAAAATATTATTACCCAAACTATAGCTATGGAACATAATTAGACTTTATATGTCTGCCATTTATGAAATTTGCTCAAAACCTTTCAACAGAGAAAGACAAGATACAAGATCACAAAATAAAATTTTTAAAATAAATAACAAGAAGACATTTGTAGCATCACTCCTTAAAGGGCGCCTAGACGAAAAAAGAAAAAAGTAAAGGCAAAAAATATTGCATTGCCTTTAGTTGAGACTCAACTCAGGATTCCTATAAGGCTCAGAAGAAAATATTGAGAATCTATTGATCGAGCACCCGATCGACTAATCCGCTTTAGTCGATTTTTGGCATTTACATGACTAATGGAAGTTGACTTTGGCTTGGTAATTCATGCCTACCTTCCAATTAGAAGGTGCAACATTATAAGCTATAATAGTCTCATGAGATGTGTAGGAAGTGAGCTTGAATGAAAGAGTTTGTCCTGAAAGAGTTGCAAATGCTTGGTATGATGCTCCCCAATTGTGGCTCATGCTAATCCATCCTGTTTTGCTTCCCTTAACCCACATGCTTGCCACATCACCGCCTCCGGCGACGTTCATCACGTATACCAATAACCAGTAACCGTTTCCTTGTAACGCGAACTGAATGCCACCTTTCTTGATGCAAGGTACCCTACAACCATCCACAGTATTTTAGACAACATGACTCGAACTTTCAATCTATTGACTGACTCCCAAATACACAATCATCTTTGAAATTTGATTATTTAATCTTGATTAAAAGTCAAAGAAATGAACAATTTGATTGATTCTTAACAATTGGATGACTCGAACTTCCAATCTACTGATTGACACGATTGATAGTGACACTTTACTTCCCAAGCACTCTCAAATATCTTCGAAATTTAATTATTTAATCTTAATTAAAAATCAAAGAAATAAAGAATTTAATTCTTAAAGATTGAATGACTCAAACATCTGACTTACTAGTTGATGGTCTATCAGAAAAAGTTCAATAGTCCTAAAAATTATTTTTTTATTAAATTCAACTATTCAAATACGTAATTCAAACTCGTAAATTTCAACACTTACATAGTAAAACCATTAAAAGTACGTTATAATTGATTAAATTTCGAGATAGCGTCACAACATATAAAACATGTTGATTAGATTCAACTTTTTCAGGTAGTGATCGATCTAATGGTATAAAAATTAATGTTACACACCTGCGATACGCAACGGGGACAATGCCAGCCTTCCATTGAGCAATTTTCATGAAAGCAGGTTTAGACATGTCAAAATGTTGGCGTGGTGGGTTGCACCATCCACCATGGTTAGAATCTTGGGACCAATTGGGTGGGCAGAGATTTGTGGCTGTAATTGTGGTGAACCCTTTGTAGCAAAATTTTGATTTTACACACATTATTTGGAAACATTGCCCACAGGAATATCCATTGCCAAATAATACTGTGCTCAATGCTGCTGTTGCTGTTCCATAACCTGAATTAAACAAGTTTCCATATCCACAAGCTCCACCTATAAAATGTACCACACACACAAAAAGAAACATCAATTATTTTCGTTCTTTACAAATAACTGTCTATAACGAGTGAAATTAGTATCTTGAAAAATGAGACAAATAATTACCTACTACAAGAAGTTGAAATGTAGTAATAACGTATAGATTCTTTACACTATAAGTATAACTACTAGGTAAATTTCAAGAGCATATAATCAACGAGTTCAATTGATCAATCCAGTTAAATTTGGCTATGTGAAAAATTACTTAGTTTCGAAAAAAAATATGTGATGATTTTTCTCAAACATAAGTAATATTTTGTGTAACTTCGTTCATTTGGATGCATAATGAATCATTCCCAAATCCGATATAAGAAAATAAAAAGAAAGTTGTAGTACGTTGATAGTGGACTATAAAAGTGTAGCCAAACTATGAAATAAAGATTTATATAATCGATATCAACAAATTTTGAAATAAAGATATGATTATTGACTAGTATAACGCACCCATTGTTTCTGAAGCAGACTCGTCTCCGTAAAATGTGGCAAAAGCTTGCTTCCAAGGCATTGATTTAAACGTAGTGGGCTTAATGGTGGGGGTGGAATAGTAGTCCGCAGCCATAGTTTGGTGAAAAAATATCATTGATCCAATGATCAAGAAAATCAAACTCCATTTGCAATTGAAAGATGCCATAACTTTTTTTTGTTTAAGGAGTGGAATGTATTACACTTGTGGTTTGAGAAAATTGACATATAAATTTGGTCTTTTTATAGTTTGTGTCTAAGGTATTTTAAGAATAATGTTGTAACGTTCGTGCCCCCACGAACATGTTAAGGCTCTTAAGTCAATTGTTTTAAAAAAAACTAAAATCATAAGTCAAATGTTTTGTTCTAAAAAATTATTTTGTCTTAATACCACGTAATCAAAACTATAAGATTTGTCATTCTTTTTTTGGGCAACGTGCAGGCAAGTTATGTGGTACTTGGTGCTTAGCCCGCCGTACTATTTTCAAGATTGATTTTTTCTTAATAATGTACTTCATCGGTTTAAATTATTTGTTTAGTTTTGACTAATGTAGAATTTACGAAAAATAAAAAAAAATTTGAATTTTATAGTGTTAAACTAAAAATATATAAAATGTATCAAAATATCTTTTAAGACCATCCAAATAAAGCCCTACACGACGCGACGCGACGCGTATCCAAATATAATTGAACTGTTCTAAGAATGTAGGCTAATATTGAACTAAAATTTGATTCCAAATTCTCAGAATTTGTTTGTTATGATTAGTTGCATGTACCTTTTGACAAATTAAATAAATTTTGAAGTCATAGAAGGGATAATTGATTAAATAAAAATAATAATAAAAGGAGGATAGAGTTTGGTATGCATGGATACGTGTCAAGCAGAACATGGGGAGAAAAATTAGTACAATTTCATTGTTCAGTGCAACTGGATTGGTCTTTTAACAACCAAAAAGAAAATTATGATGAAAAGTTCCTTTCTAATTGGAGTGAAAAATTAAAAGAGAGAAATCGAATCAAACCGATGGATATGAATTATATCACTATTAAAAAGTTAGCACGGTTTTCTTATTGATATTTTCTACTGATAAATGCTAAATTCAAGTTTGACCCAGAAGGCAAACCTTTTATTTTCGCTAGCAAGAAATTTTGAACTTGATACCTCCAACATGGAAGTCTGAAGCCCATACCACTAGGTCACTCTGAAGGGCTGAGAAAAAAAAATATTCAATGACTATTTCCGATATACCAATGGAAACCTATTTAACCACCATATGTTTCCAAATGAGCTAGTTCGGTGGAAATTGAATGAAAAAATCACGTTTAATAACACAAATTTCTCATTACTTCACAGTGAAAAAAACCTTTGTTACTAATAATATATTTGCTTTGCTTTTTATTTTACCCCAAAATCAATCCAAATCGAACCACGAACACTCCTAGCTGAGGCAAAAGGGATTCAGAAACTGCTTTAAGTTACTAGGTCAAGAGTTCCCGCTATGACATTATTACCTTCTTTTAAATCCCCTTATTCGAATTCCTGACCCCGTCATTGATTACGAGACATTCAATAAAACATCAAGGAAAGCTGAAGAAAAGATTCAGCTCTATTCAGGATATTTGATTAACTGAATCAGAACATTCATGATCTCCCTGTGCTTAAAATTTGTTAAATTTTTAGCCTATGGTATATACATACATTACTTTAACTACATATTGACACACTGCAAGTTGCAAAGCATCCACCATTTAGCACAAGAAATAGTTTATTATTTTTACAAATTGCTCTCATCATGTACATATTGATATGATCTCTTTCCCATGCAAATTGGTGTTGGTGCAATCTCTTTGCAGATGTCTCACACACATATCACCCTGCATTTACAAGTAAAGTTGTAAGTTACAACTACAACAACTACCAGAGGCAAAGAGGTTGTTTCCGATAGATCCTCAGCTCAAAAGAGATGTTGTCAGTTACCAGCTCGGTTGATCAGTTTAGCTTATCTCCACACAAAAAGAGCAATGAATGTTTCTTTTCAAGGCCACAATTTAGATCTTTTTTCCTGTTTTTTCTTTTTAAAAGTTGTGCAAATATAACCCTCGAAAAATTACTTTTCTGGACAATGTTACTACTCAATGTTACAGATGAAACATTTTACTTCTGTAAATGTTTGCAATATTACAAGATTTTCGATACTGGTCTAATGTTTCCTCAAGATTTCGAGTTTGCTCAACTAGGATCAGGCTGTAGTTTAAGAAGTCTATTAAGTTCCAAGAGAAGTTAAAAAACGGTCATTTACTAGAAGTTGTCCCTAAAAGGGACAATGGGTGAAAATTTCACTAAAATAAGCATCGCTTCTTTATGTTGAGTTAGGTCCAAGACTCATTTTCTTAAAATAAGCATCATGTCTTTCTTCCTTAAGCAACAACAAAATTGTACAAGTACCTAGATTTCATGCGCTACTTCCTTCTGGCAATGTGATTAGGCGTGTGGCTGAATCATAGACCATCTCCGTAGCACAACTGAGAAAGTTATATCAATGATTAGACTATAGGGATATCAACCAACTAGAGAATGATGATAAAATAACCTTAGAAGACGTCGACTCTTTTGGACTTACTTTGTGCATTTCACTTTGTTGGTTGCACCTCCGTTAGATATAGATAATATGGTACCAAAGAAGGAAGTGTTTTCTGTTCCACAATTCGGACAGGGACCCTGAAATTTAATTTATCGTGAATCAATTTCAAATAGATACAACCTTTACATCATCATGTGAAAGCTTATGAAATTTTTATACCTTTAAGATCAGAAAATCTTTAATAATAATATTTGTAATTGTAAAGGATAGCCACAATATGAAGGGCAAAGCTGCAAACCACGTGAAAATGAAGCTGAATGGCTCCGGAAGCTGCAAAAACAAGAACCACAGTACATCTTTTAGTTTTTAGGAGAAAGGAATACGATTACAGTTAGTTTTCCCAAAGAACCATTGAGCAGAAACACGGATAAGGAACTAGTTGAGTTCTAACTTCCAACATGTGCATATGAGTTTCTTGTCACTGAATAGGCTTGCCATGATATGATCTTATGGTTCACAAACACATGATATCGTAACTGGCACCTTGTGTCACGCAGACAGGTCTAAAATGCATACTTCATTTTCCTTTGCATGCGTATGCAATGGTGACTAAAACTAAATTATGAAAATTGGTTAGTGCAGAACAATGAAGATCAAATATGGTCATATGGATGAAACGAAGGCTAATCAATGTTACTAATGCAGATTTTGCACAGAAGTGTAGTAACTATTAACGCCTCTCATAAAGATTATGCATAATCACCAACACCACTCTTACTTCAAATCTTTTTGAGAAACTAGTTTGAACTCCTAACTTACAATATATTGCCTTGATTAATCTAATCCCAGCAGTGGCGTAGCCACATGCAGTGAAGGGTGTTAAGTTGAACAACCTTCATCGAAAATTTATAATATTTATATAGAAAATTATACGAAGTCTATAGGTCAAAAATTATTTTTATCATATGTACACATACTAAATCTTGAACACCCTTAATGAAATTTCTGATTTTGCCACTGATTCCAAAGAGTTCTACTATGCTATTTCACATCCATCCGGATTCACCACCCATGTTAGTATTATCTTATGCTTTGAGATCTTCCAACTTCATGCACTTTGCTAAAGCTAATGAACATTCCCAACTTTTTAACCAAGCTACTGCAGAATGTTCTGCACTTAATCACTTTGACTAGGGAAAAAAAGTGAAGAACCAGAAAGAGAATGAGATATATTAACCTCCAAAAGATAAGTGATCTCAAATCCTGTCAAATCATCGAGGAAGAAAAACCTGTAATACAGAAGCCAAATAAACTGTATTAAAGAAAATGGGATTGTGCTTTATGATCTACGAACACAAATACAAATGGTTCTATCTTGTTGTCTTTCCATTTTTACACAGATTGTGATAATCATCGAGAATCCAAGATACAAGCATGAAAGTTGTAAGAATGAATTTATAAAATTGATGGAAACATTAGCGTCAGGCAGACGAAACTTGAACATAGAACTAGTTCTCCTTTCTGAAGTTGGAAGTCTGTGTTTTTCTTTTCTTTCCATGTCTCAAACTATTATCCCATGCCCACAAAATAAAATGTCTATTTGGTATTATAAACACAAATGTGAGAAAGACCCGACTTTTACACTTTCTAGTACAAGTTTTCTCCTTTTCTTATGCTAACAATGAAATTGTTAAGTTAAATATTGAGAGATAAAGAAATGCTACTCACAATCCAAGCGCAACAACAGCTGCGGGGACATTCAGCAAGAACATCTTCAGGTAATCAACATAAAGGTCACTGTAAACCTGCAGCAAGTAAATTAGATCAAAGGCATATTATGAGGATACACAGGGGCAAAAATGTAGCATGTACGTAGTGGAAATGAAAAAAGATAGGACAAACCTTTCTACTACGGAGACTGCATCGTGGACCCTCAACAACAATTTCACTACCATCCATCTAGAAATTAAGAGATGCAAAAAAAAAGAAAATGTTTTGGAAACAACATAAGAATGAGATATTTTAAAAAGAAAGTGAGTAAGAGCACAAGAAAGAAAAGCAGCAAAGAATATATTGTATGCCCATTTTCACAGGGATAATAAATAGAAGAATAGCCTTTATTGTGATAATGGAATTATTCCATATTAGTTACTGGTCAAACTTAAAACTAATCTGATACCAAAAGGACGTAACAGATAATTGTTGATATTCCAAAACCGGAGCTTATACAATGTAATCAGTCATTTTAGTTCTAATAACAATTACTTTGCTCCTGTTTTTCTGATGTATTTGTTTTTGCAAGTGATGTAAAGGGATATTTTGTAATAACATTCAGAACCAAGCTAATACTTTTCTGTTGTATTATATATTAGTAAAAACTAATATAAGTATATGATTTGACCAATGGGCAAGCACCTTAAGTTTCAACTTCAGCTTGTCAAACTCTTTATCGGTCATAATCGGATTCCCAGATACATAGGCCATAGAAGCTTCCAAAAATCTCTGTTCATCGGCACCTACATTGAGAGGAATTGATGTCAAGGGGCCATATTGAAGACATACAAAGACCATATTGTAAGAATTTAGATAATTAAATGAAATTGCTCTATACTTAGCATGACAACGCTGTTCCCTTCCCACATAAGTTCTTCTTTGAGGTTATCAAATTCCTCATTCGACATTATGGCCTTTCCTTCATAATAGAATGACTATGGTACACAACCAAGACAAAAAGCCATTCTGTTCGTTAGAAAGGGGAACCAAAACAAGCAATGAAGAAGAACAATCAAAAGCGGTAAGATAAACGGTATAAACAAAGCCTCAATTATCACAAAAATATATAAATCCAGGGAATGAGTAGAAAATATTTGCTTCATTACTTGTAGTGCTTGAAGAAACTCTTGTTCCATTTCCCCCATAGATTTCTTTTCTTTCCTATCAAGACTACAATACTGCAAAATTTTACTGTCCTCTTCCTCCTCTTTGACCTGACCTGAAAGCAAAAAATGAGGTTTTGTAAATGAAATACCGTATAGGCAACCATGAAATGGAGAACTCGGATAAGATCCAAAAGATTAAATGAAAAAGAAAAAGGAAGTCAATAAAAGAATATTCAGTTTGTATGATCAACTCTTCATTAATTGTCGACATTGACCTCCTCTTTATTACTCATGTTAGTAAGGTAGGTTGACAGTGAATCACCTTCCTTGCAGCAACCTTATCTCGCTGTATTGATCATAGGAATAGGTTTATTTTCCTTAGGTGCAGCAGAAGCTTGTTAAATCTATTTGAGTAATCTGGAAAACTAGATGGAATTAATTTTAGGAAGCTTCCATATATTCTCTCAATTGACGTAATCTTGCTACTAAAAAGACTGGTCTTAATGTAACTACCAGACTTACTCAGCGAGGAGTTGAATATGTTATTCTGCTTAATCACTGTCATCAATCTTGGCCTAGATCACTTCATAAAGGCTGGAATACCTTAGGCACCTTTCTAAAGTTATTAAGAATGGTGACTACTACAACAACTAATTCTCAGTCCAAAAAAATAAATAAATTTGGGGCCGACTATATGAATCCTAACGACCATGTTGCTCAATTTAAACTCCTCACATCTAAGCGGTGATGTGATGGAACCCCTAGCCTTTTTTCCAATATTCTACATTATGAGAATTCATCAAACATTGACTAGTTTTATGCTGATAAGCTGCCTGTTGTAACCCTCTTCCTTTATCCAATAGTCTACTTTTAGCTACTATAAGATCATTCATTTTTTTTGCAATTCGATACATTTATTCACATGCTAGGCTAATCCACACCTTACTGAGGTGATTGCAGGACTACAATAATAACAACTAAGTCTCAGCCCCAAATAAGTTGGGAATGTTTAAATGAATCCCCTCTTCTTCCTTTAAGATCATATGATATCATCATCGTATAGGTGATTGCAAGACTATCATCTGTAAAAGCTAAAGTATTTGAACTTGGATTGAATCCTAGATTCCCTGAACAATTCGAAGAATCTACCAACTGAATAGTCTTTTGAGGACAATCATAAAACTCAGTAGAAACAAAAGAAAGGGGAAAA
This sequence comes from Solanum aculeatissimum, assembly GCA_038996855.1. Lineage (NCBI taxonomy): Eukaryota > Viridiplantae > Streptophyta > Magnoliopsida > Solanales > Solanaceae > Solanum > Solanum aculeatissimum. The sequence continues at coordinate 11,021 of JBCEWC010005972.1, read as the reverse complement.
TGTCCAAATTTCCCCTGTACTACACGAAATGTCCTACTTTAACTTTTGTTAAACTTGCACCAATCATATCCTTGCTGTTAGAAAATAAACTTGTATTTGCACTTAGACTTAAACAAAGCTCCAAGATGAACTGAATGAATTCCACATGTCAAGATCCAAAACTACCCCTTTACCTTTCATTATAGCTTAAAATTAATTTCTATTATACTTCAAGTTAGAGTTGAAGCTCCATTAAGATCAATGACAAATACAACCATTTGCTAACAATTAGCAAATTCTCAAAGGGTATGACTGAACCCCAAAGCATAATGGTGGATAAAAATCAAATCTTTTACCATTTTCCCTAAAATAAACTAAAGAATTTGATACCCCATCAAGATTATCCACAAAACACAATAAATAGAACCAAAGATGAAAACTTTAAAGCCCTAACCTGGCTGGTCAGCAGTGGCCTTAGGGGAAAGAATCAACAACTTTCTTCTAATAGACAACTTTCTACTAGCACCAAAAGGGATCAATGGAAGCCTTGGTGAAGAAGTAGCAGGTAAAGAAGCAGAAAACATTGGTCTTTTAAAAGGGGCATGGAAAAGCCTAGAGCTTGTTATACTAAATCCAAGTTTGGTGGCCATTCTTGATGGAAGTGGCAGCAAATGTGAAGAAAATTAAAGGGAGTAAAAAGAAGAAGAAAAATTTGATGCATTGTGGGAAAAATCTTGAATGTGAAGGTTATGGTAGAGAGGAGGGGAGTGGAAAGAGTGGCAACAAACGAGAGGAATTCAAGATAAGGTTAATGTGTGGAGGAAAATTAATTTTTCTGTCTTTACTTAAACTTCATCAACAATTTCTTTTTATTTTTTATCTAGTGTTTGATAACTTCATTAAAATTTGATTAATTCAAATTTACGATTCATTCAGATGGATGCATTTTTTGTTAAGATTTTTTTTGTAATTAATGGCTCGAATTAAAATTTTTGATTAAGGATGAGCAATCTATCCACTGCATCTAATTCTTTGGCGGTGATAAAATCTTGTCTTTTATCATTTTAATTTGAGTTATTGATGTGCATGATTTGCCACGTCAGATTTCCTGTGGTTGAACACCAGAATCTAGGATCCTACAATTGCTTGACAGGTGGAGGGTTGGTCTGTTCATGTGCTTGTCACGTGGATCTGTTCATGGATTTGTACTTTTGGTCCCTACCCTATCTTGTCTTTCGAATTTAACGATAAGATTTCTTTAACCAAAGAATTATCAATGAGTTAATTGATTACAATTTTAAATCTCCCTAAGAGTTTTCTTTTTTGAATTTTTCACTCAATGTTCGGTGTCCATATTGAAGTGTAACTATATTCAAATTTGTGTTGCGTAGGGCCTTATTTGGGGTGAAACACTCTCTATCAAGAATTTTTTTATTTTCGAACTCGAATCTTAGATTTTTAGTTAAGGAAAAAATAACTTCATTCGTTGCACCATATTCTTTGGTGATTTCCTAAGAGTTGAAGCTTCGTACAGAAGTTGTTAAAAGCAAATTTGAGGAAAAGAGCTTCATAATAATAACATTTTTATTATTATTATTTTGCTCATTTATTTTACTATAAACCATCATTAATTTGTATATTCAATTAGTATGTCTTATTTTATTTTTAATCTCTTGTTTTTCTATAGAAAAGTTGTTACTTCGATTAGTAAAGCAAAAATTATGATGATTTACAAGAAGTAAAAAAAGGCAAAGGTATAGTAGATTTGAATATTAGGGGAGATTTTGATTTTTAAAGTATAGTTACAAGGTGCAAATGATTTTTTTTTTGTCAAGAAACGTAGATATCATTCAAGAACATATTGTTTACGATCGCCTGGTGGGTCGAGAAGTAATTACATCCGAGGGTGTTTGCGTATCAAAATAACTGAAGGCCACATCCCGGCCCGAATAGGAATTAGTGTTAGATACACGTCTTGTAAAGCAAATCCCTGACATGTCTACACTTAACATGTTACAAGCAAAAATAGGTGACGTTATAAAAACTTTTATATCACCGCTGCGTCCTCCCTTCATTCCTTCTTTGGCCATGAGGTGCAAATGATTTTCGTTTAATAAAAAACAGTGACTATTAATTTAGATAGTTAAGTCATAAAGCCATTTTTTACTATCTTCATATAGTTATTTTTTCTTAAGGAATTATGTTCTTTTAATATTTTTACTGAATCCAAATGTTCTTTTTTATATACATGTTTTAAAGTTAAAGAATGTTAGCTTTTAAAAGAAAAAAACAAAAGTGGAACAATTTGGTATTTGATATAATCGTACTGAATTTAATTTGATATGATATTGGTATAATATTTTTTTTAAAATCGAAAATACTGAATTTAAATCTATCAAAGAAGTTGAATGACATAACCTAATTTTTTGCTCAATATGTTTATTTGTCTTTCAAAGTGGCTTTTCCATGATGTATGATAAGTATTTCACTTTTGAACCTAAAACTTACATACACACCACCATGTGGGAAATTTTCGCTAGTACAAATATCGAATAATTCTATTTATCGATTAGTGTTTTTGCTTGTAAGTGGGCAAACGCCTGCTGAAACATGTCAATGAAAAACAGCATAGGGAGAAAACATGGAACTCTAGTCCCCAGCCACCAGTCGTTTGTTCCCACATATAACATCATAGAATTGTTAGCCAACCACCATTCCTATTCTAGGTAAAACTAAGAATTAAAAACTGAAAACCTTAACATAACCAAAATAAAAGTTAGCTATGAGTCACGTGCATGCATGGTTGTTGAATGTTTAGGCTTTAACTTCCATTCAAAACAAAAGAACCTACCTATTTTGGCATCCACCATATAAACCTCAATTAGATCATCAATAAAGGGGAAGAAAGAAAAAAAAAAAAGCAAGTGAGGGAATTGATTTTTGTTCTTATTACTTGTACTTCTCTTTATTTTTTGAGATTGGATTGGTGTTCAGTCTACTTCTAAATAAGTATTCCGCGTTACAAAGATGGTGAGTGAAGTGGTTCCAACTCCTTCAAGAGTTGAAAGCTTGGCTAAAAGTGGAATTCAGGCTATTCCTAAAGAGTATGTGAGGCCACAAGAAGAGTTAAATGGTATAGGAAACATCTTTGAGGAAGAAAAGAAAGATGAAGGACCCCAAGTACCGACGATTAATCTAAGAGAAATTGACTCAGAGGACAAGGAAATTCGCGAAAAATGTCACCAAGAGCTGAAAAAAGCAGCCATGGAATGGGGTGTCATGCACCTCGTTAACCATGGCATATCAGACGAGTTAATTGATCGTGTCAAGGTTGCTGGAGGTACCTTCTTTGATCTGCCTGTTGAAGAGAAGGAGAAGTATGCTAATGATCAACCCTCTGGTAATGTCCAAGGCTATGGAAGCAAGCTAGCAAATAATGGTAGTGGTCAACTTGAGTGGGAGGATTACTTCTTCCATTGTGTTTTCCCCGAGGACAAGTGCGATTTGGCCATCTGGCCTAAGACCCCTACTGACTACATGTAAGCTTCTTAACACAAATTCATGATTCCAGACTCTTCAATCTTCTCTTTTTTGACAATGGTGGTGCCCGGGCTCGCTTGTGCGTTGCCTCGATGAATCCACCAATAGCCTACTACCTAGCTCCACCAGCATAGGTACCAGATATCTCTTCCCACCTAGAATTTCAACCCCTGGTCCTCCAAGGATGTTTATTACTTTTTTTTGGGAATCGAATCCTCACTAATAAGGTGAACATTTAGGAAGTCAACCAGATTCCCCAACTTTCTACTTCACTAACTGCTATACATTTCTGATTTACAGTCCAGCAACAAGTGAATATGCAAAGCAGATCAGGAACCTAGCAACAAAGATTTTTGCAGTGCTTTCGATTGGGTTGGGATTGGAAGAAGGAAGACTAGAGAAGGAAGTTGGAGGCATGGAAGACTTGCTGCTTCAAATGAAGATAAACTACTACCCCAAATGCCCCCAACCACAACTAGCACTTGGCGTCGAAGCTCATACTGATGTGAGTGCACTGACTTTCATCCTCCACAATATGGTGCCTGGCTTGCAACTCTTCTATGAAGGGAAGTGGGTAACCGCAAAGTGTGTGCCTAATTCCATAATCATGCACATTGGGGATACCATTGAAATCCTAAGCAACGGAAAATACAAGAGCATCCTTCACAGAGGGGTTGTGAACAAGGAGAAAGTAAGGATTTCATGGGCCATTTTCTGTGAGCCTCCAAAGGAGAAAATCATCCTTAAGCCCCTATCTGAGACTGTCAACGAGGCTGAGCCACCTCGATATCCACCTCGGACCTTTGCACAACATATGGCACACAAGCTCTTCAAGAAGGATGATCACGATGCTGCTGCTGAACACAAAGTATTCAAGAAGGATGATCAGGATTCTCCTGTAGAACAGAAAGCATTCAAGAAGGATGATCAGGATGTTGTTGCTGAGTGCGAAGTCCTCAAAGACGACAAACAGGACGCTGCAGCTGAGCACAGAATCTTCAAGAAGGATGATCAGGATGTTGTTGCTGAGCACAAAGTCCTCAAGGATGTTCCTGCCGAAGAATCTAAATAGTTTCTGTTGTTGTTATACTCAGATGGTTTTTTATTTGTTGATCCCCTATTTTGTGTCGTCTGTGATGTCTTTATTTAATAAGCATATCAACAAAATTTCAACCATAATCATCCCCTTTGTAAAGGAGCAACACAGCATCCCCTGGATTTCTTTCATCAATAAAACTACAATTATTTTAGCAAAATAACTATTATTTGCTCACACACACATCATATCTTCTCATGTTCAGCATGTTTCATGGGAGAGCAAAGTGATGCTCAACTTGGTGCAGAAACTTAATGAAGTTGATCACAGCATTAAAGGAATGTATACTTACATGTTGAACATAAAATTTCATCATTCATATTCAATTTGTGCCCGCAAAGGTTTATTTGAAAAGAAAGCTTCTAAGTTGTAAGTGAGTAGTTCTTCAAGTGCTTGAAAAGACTCTGGAGTCAACACAGCAATATGTGGAGACATCACCACGTTATCCAACCCAAACAGTTCTTCTGGCACATGAGGTTCATTTTCATAAACATCAAGACCAGCACCACCAATCTCACCTCTCTTCAGAAACTGAACCAGTTCCTTCTCATCAATGAGTGCCCCTCGTCCAACATTTATGAGAATACCTTCCTTCCCAAGGGCAGTCAGCACTTCTTTTCCAACTATGTGGTGTGTTTCTTTAGTTAAAGCACAACAAAGAATCAAAATATCACTGTTCATTGCAAGATCATGAATATTAGAATAGAAAGGAAACGAAACATTAGGCTTCTTCCTCCTTGAGGTGTATGCAATGCTGCAGCCAAAGGCCTCAAGTCTTTTACCGACCCTTGAACCAATGCTCCCTAGACCTACAATGCCCACTCGTTTTCCACCAACCTGTGTAAAAAGACATGTTAAGTAGAGTGTCATCTTGCCAGTTCCCACAACATCCTTTACTAGCTTAAGAAGCACTTTTGTAAATGTCATAGAAACCATATACAAGAATGCCCTTTTTCTACTTACAAGATTACCATATCTTATTGAACTCAATTGTTTTGAAGTTGAACTAAACTTCTTATTTATGTACTCCTCATTCTGCAGCTACTTGAGAGTAGCCATTGCCCATTGGGGTGGCGCGTGGAGGGATAGGGCAAGCCTTGACCCACTAAGATTTTAACACGCCCTGCCCTGTTTAGCATTGTCCCAAAATGTTGCCCTGCCGCGCTAACCCCACCCTTTCCCATCTATGTTCATACATTTTTTGAATAAAGCTAATCTGAATTAAGACATTATGAAAATCAGAACGCAAATAATTATAGTTGTACTTGCGCTATCCAAACAAATTCTAACAAAAAAGTGCTCTTTACTACAGTGCATCAGCAGAATTAGTTTTCAGCCCCGCCGTAATTACTCTTAGGATAGACTCTTCAACAAACAACATCCAACTATGATAGGTGGAGAACGAATTTTAAGATTGGCACCAACAATCATTGAGGAACAAAAAACTTGCTAAATTAAGAAGTTGACAAAGAGAAGCAAGACTTCAAATGAAAAATAATGAACATTTTGCAACAACAACATATCATGTGAAATCCTAGAGGTGGGATCTAGAGAAAGTAGACCTTAACTTTACCCATGTTTCTGAAATATCCATAAACATAGTAGAGTAATATTTTTGAAGCACCATAAGAGAATGGCAGACACTGTTCAATTGTTCCAAGTATTTTCTTTTGGAAAGTTTCAATCTTCATCATTAAACAAATCAATTTATAAAACGCATTGCACATATCAAGAAACTATTTTTAATTATATAATTCATTAGCCCAATTTTACATATACTATTTTTTTATTAGTTTTCGATCGTTTAAATTTAAAATTTAATATGTTGAATTAATCTAAATTGACCCTCCTGAAGTGAAAGGAGTAAAAATGCATGAAATTAAACCGGATCTAGTGATGATTGAGACTGTTTTAGAACAAAATTGACCTTACAACCGAGGGGGAATTCTCCTTTAAAAGGCCAACAACCAGCACGAACAAAACGGTCAGCAGCAGAGACACGACGGAGGACGTCAATCAATAGGCCGACGGCGAAGTCAGCGGCATCATCAGAGAACGAATCTCCGGCGCTGGTGACGCGGATGCCACGACGGCGACACTCCTCGAGGTCTATATGGTCTAAGCCGGCGCTAGTGCCCACGATGCACTCCAAGTTAACGTACTTATCCAGGGTTTCCGAGGTGACCGGAGTAGGACCCACACAGAGCATGACCCGAACCGATCCGGAAAGGGGTAGATGTGATGGATCAGATTCGTTAAGCGGGTCGAGAACCCGATACAGGGCTTTGAGTCTGGGCATGCATGTCTTGCCAAATATCGGATACCGATGGACGAGTAGTAGTCGGAGATTGGTCGTTTCCGGCGATTGATGCTCATCGGAAAACGTCATGTTCTCCCAGTTCCAATTTAATGGATTTTCTTGTATATGTATATATTTTGTTGTCGTCATTGATAACGATAATATTAAAATATTTCATATTCAAATTTAGATATACTATTTTCGAAAGATCGTCTCAACACGATTCTATCACTCTTATTTCCAAATTAAATTATTGTTTTCACAAAAAGTAGTGATAAGCAAAATGAAACAAAGGATCTTCCAAGACAAAATTACAAATTCCATGAACACAATGTCACATTTCTTAGCTTGTTGCTGTAATAGCTTAAACAAGAAGATGTACATGGGCATAACAATTCATCTTCCAATTTACTCAGCAATAAATTTCCAACCAAAATTACTCAATTCATCCATTAACAACGTTTTTTATCCAACTACTGGCGTTATTTTAACAAGGTTATTTTCATCTGGACAAATCCATACACGATTGCAACAAACACCGTCAACACGAATACAATCACTGTCCACTAATGTGATAGCAGTAACATTAGGATTTGTACTTTCTATTATGTTTTTAGCTTTCCTGACCTCAACTCCTACTAACTCTGGCCATTCAAATGGAATTTTACTTCCTGGTGTTTTGCATCTGTTACCAGTACAATCACAATAGAGGCAAGGAGGATATACAGAAGCAACCATAGATATTTGGGTAAGAAATAGAAAACCAAGAGAGAAAAAGATTATTATTTTATCCATTATATTTGTGATGGTCTACCATTAGAGGTGGAAATTCAAATTTATAGAGATGTTTGGATACATTTCCACAGAGATATTCCATATATGTTAACATCTTTCATTTTAAGTCAATATTTTTTTCCTTTCCTAAATGGATTTCAAGATGTTGTAACAAATACTTCCTCCGTTCATTTTTACTTGTCTCCTATAATATTTTGGGATGTACAACAATACTTGTTCACGTTATGAAATCAAGAGACAATTTTATACTTAGTTTCTAATTTACTCTTATCATTAGTTATAGTCATTTCCTTATTACATTTTTCGATATTGTATTTATTATATTATATTCAAAGGGTAATTTGGTAAAATTACCCCATCATTTACTATTTCTTAATCCTTGTGTCAAGTCAATAGGAGACAAGTAAAGATGGACGAAACACTAATACTTTTTAGTAATTCAATTTCCTTTAAACAACAACATACTCAGTGAAATCCCACAAGTAGAATGTGGGAAGGGTAAAATGTACGCAAACTTTATCACTATCTCATAGAAATAGAGAGTTTGTTTCCGGAAGACCCTTAACTCAAATATATCACCCCCAAAAATAGAAAAATACTAGATATAATTAACGACTAGAATACAAAATAATTGATTATTTTAACAACACAATATATAAAGTAATTTAATTTCCTTTATTGAATGTATTTCAAAATTTTGTATATGTTCACCACCTATCTTAATAATTTTATTTCCTTTGTTGACTATATTTCATAGCTCAAGGATTCCATTTATCTTTATTATGATTTTTTTGGCTTTTTAATCATTTCCCAATCAATAATTTAATATAATAATATCCATACATTTATGAAAAAAATATTGTCAAAGACGTTACAATCTGTTTAATACCACTTTTATGGTTGACATAATCTTTCACATATCACAATAAGAATCCTTTACAAACTCTTATTATTTATCACAGTATTAGAGGGTTTAGGGTATTTGCCAAACAGCAGTGTTTGGAAAGGTGGGGCATCAGACGAGACGTTTTATGTAGCATGAGACGAGGTGTAAGTCTCATGAATTTATGAGACGTATATCTTATATATTAAATTTTTTAATTTTAATATTAAATTTTTTTTTTAACAATTCTGCAAATAATTTTAAATAAATCACTGGAAATATATAAAAAAATATTGTAGTTTGACTAATTTTTTTCTAACCTTTACTTTGTTAATATCATGAAGCTCAAAGATAGAGAAACACATTCAATAAAATACAAATCTAGTTAATGTGAATTTACTTTCTTCAATATTGTTTCTGTAAATAATTATTAATAGAGTTATTTTTTTTAAATAAAAATTAAGTTCTACAAAATAGAAATCAGAAATGTGGTTAATATCACGAAGAATAAAGAGTTATCATCTATACCCAAACGAAAAAATTACTTAGGCGGATAGTTTTTAATAAATAATTATTGATTTTAGCGTTACTTTTTATTTATCACCATTCGTAGCAATATATAACATTTTTATTTATCACCATTCGTAGCAATATATAACAATGTAAATTATGTATGCAATATAAATGAACTATAAGTGTTTTAAAATATATTGTAATTTTTTGGTAAGAAATTGATACAATGTATTATAAATGTATTAAAGTGTGTGATAAATATATTATCCATTAATAAAACTTGTATAATATATGTTTTATAAGTAATTTTATGTAATGTGAATTAAAACTATATTATAAATGTTTAACAAAAATAAATTGTTATTGTTATAGATGATAAATTATAAATATTTTCTTAATCTAATATATCTATTTAAGTTTCCAATAAAAAATGATGTTTTGATAACGAATTTCAGTCATTCTCAAATAAAACTAATTACTATTTCTTAAAGATTAAAAAAAAAAAGACAAGCGTGGTGCACTAAAGCTTCCTTACCACATAGTGTATTATATGCAGTCTTACCTTACATTTCTATCATAGACTGTTTCCAAGGCTTGAACCCGGAACTCCTGATTATATGACAGTAATTAGTTTATGGATTACACCAAGATAGAGTGACAAATAAAATTGAACGAAGGATTTTAATTATAAGATAAAACTAATCACATTACATCACATTTCTTCAAACAAAATTAACTAGATTTATTATCCGACTTTTGGCTTTTCTTTAATAAGTCCTTTGTCATCTGGACAAAGCCACACACGATTGCAACATATATTATGAATACGAATACAATCACTATCTAGCGGGACGCCAGTAACATTAGGGTTTGTACGTTCTACTGTAGCCTTAGCTTTCTTGATCTCAACTCCGATCAATTCCGGCCATTCATATGGAGTTGGATCTCCTGGTACTTTGCAGGCATTGCCAGTACAGTCGCAACCTAGTTGACAAGGAGGGTATTTCAAAGCCCCTACATATAGAAAACCAAAACAAAGAAGAATTACTATTATTTTCTCCATTTTTCGCGATGTGATTACGCAGATGGTGAAGGAACTTCACCTTTATATAGGGAGGCTACCTAGCTATGATCAATTTACCTTATTATACAGTCAAATCTTGTATTAATTTTATTTCTTTTGTGGAATGAACTCTTCAAAAATGATCCATTTGTTCATATTAGTCACATTGTCACATTAATTTTATTTCTAATTCTAGTTTCTTCGTTGAATATATTTTCAAATATGTAATATATATGATAATTTTATTTCTAATTCTAGTTTCTTCGTTGAATATATTTTCAAATATGTAATATATATGATAATTTTATTTCTAATTCTAGTTTCTTTGCTGAATATATGTTCAAATATGCAATATATATGATCATTTTATTTCTAATTCTAGTTTCTTTGTTGAATATATTTTCAAATATGCAATATATATGATCATTTTATTTCTAATTCTAGTTTCTTTGTTGAATATATTTTCAAATATGCAATGTATATGTTCATATCTCACCAAATGCCCAAGTCTTTTTTTCAAAAAAAATTGTGGGCAGGGGAAGGGGAAATGGGGAGGGGAATTACAATGCGGAAAATTGAACCCTCACTAGCAAGGTGAGAGTTCAGATAGTCAACCAACTGAACTATTAAGATTCCTCCAAATGCCCAAGTCTGAATACTAATCTAAAGCAAAGTGTTGAAGAAATGAATCTTGGGCAGAAACCTCACATATGGATATTAATAGGGGCAAATTACACCGAGAGACACTAAACTTAAAATATTACAAAAAAAAAGCTCTCGTTGTATAGACATGTATAGTCAGTGTATATTTGTGTATCATAATGTATATTTAGTGTATAGCTCATGTATAAGT